>JAGVSP010001639.1:0-79937 GCA_022494985.1 Micrasema minimum
GGTAGTAAATGAAAATCATTTACCAGAGTTCAAATAGACACAGTCGCATCATATATTTTTTTTAGCCGTTCTTTCATCATCTATTCGCTTTACATGACCGAACCATCGTAAAAGACCTTTCTTAATTTGGTCGATGATGCTTATCTCAGCCTTGCACTCTGCTCTAATTTCGACATTTGTACACCTATCATACATAGTCTTACCACACAATCGCCTGAGAGATCGCATTTCAACTGCATTCAATCTTCTTTCATCCTTCTTTTTCCAACACCACGCTTCACTACTATACATAAGGGTTGGTTCCAGAACTCCATTATGAACTGCCAATTTAGCCATAGCTTTTAAAAAATCTCCGATACGTATGTATGATATTCTATTAATTTCCGTTGGAAATCTGGACAAAAATTACTCACAAACAGTATTTTTTTGTAATGAAATGAATTCAACACAGTAAGCACAGATTTCTATCGGATAAGTGGTATCTAATGTAAAGATGCTGATAATTAAATGCATTGCTCGGTAAAAATATCATACCCCGTAAATAGGTGAAACTTGTGATATGTGATGAATCTCTTCTTTATACATATTTATTTATTCTCAATGCATTAATAATAAATATATTTCTTCTTCTGTTTTATTGTATTGTGATTCCAAGAAGCGGTCGTTTCAACAGAACCACTGAGCGGCGGTGTGATTGAGAAATCGAACAGTACCTACGTCTAGAATTTGAAACGCTAACGTTTCGCCAAATTTACAAGTGATCGTACGTATGCGTCATGGGAATGTGTGGCGCTTATGTCCTTTGCGTGAGTAGATCGAAGTGAGAAAACTGAGCAGAAACCGTTTCAACTCCTCGACGGAAGCTCTTTTACACCATCGAAAGATACAAACGCTGCGCCCAATTGGCCGCTCCAAAGGCTGCCGTCGGTGAAGATCCTCAATAATTCATTCAGGCAGAATCTGGTCATCATAGCCACGGACAATTTGGTGACGTTCGCGGTGGCAGTAGCAGTAATGAGTGAAATCACGAAAACGTTTCGCAACGTGTCGTGCATACCAGGGCCCCGGTTGGTGTTTTTATAGAAAACCAGGGCAGATTGTTATTCAAGACGTTTGTACATCCAGTTGTGGACAGTTGGACGCCCGCTGTTCCAACATTGAGCTGTGCCGATACAATATGCGGTCGGGAAGTTATTTGCATCAGTTCATGCATTATTCTTCCCAATTAGTGGGCTAGTCGCGTTAAGTGCAGCGGGAGCGATGAACCTGGGCCTTAATAGAAATTCGGTATTAAGTTATAAAGACATTTTAAAATGATACATACAGGTTTAATTTACAGTAAAAATATTCCATCCATATTAACAATATCATATCAGATTCCATAAAACCAATTAACTCCCTATACGGAGAATTTTCAATGGAAGACTTGCTAATGAAAGGCCCGGTTCTGGATTGAAAAGATAGGATGTAGGCAAGTTACGTAATTTAATACAACTGGTAAAGTGTGTATTCTCAAAGGGTATTTTTTTATATTTTAATTGTAGGTACATACTTACTCGACACTCCAGCCTTAGGGCCAGTGGAGTGACAACATCCAAATACTATAAATTATTATATTATTATGTAACCTTCGTATGCGTGGAAATTAATAATATTTTTAATTCAATAGATTTCAAACAACATTTTGAATGAATACAAATACTTGTAGACAAATTACTGGATTATACCCATGCTGGGCTGATATCAGATATTATTGATTTCTCAACAGAGACAGAGATACTCTGGAAACGAATGTGGGTTATCTAGGCGTTTACAGGGCTTATGACCTGTCATTGGCTGGGTTAAGTGGCCACTTCTTGTTTTCGACAGATTTTAAAAATATTTAAAATCTGTCGAAAACACAACTCGCAGGTGGATTATTCTGTACAAACTTAGGATATATACAAGTTTCAAAAATTTGTCATACATGGTTGTCAGATGATGGGCGGAATGGGGAATGTTGTAATACATCAAGTGGCCACTTAACCCAGCCAATGACAGGTCATAAGCCCTGTAAACGCCTAGATAACCCACATTCGTTTCCAGAGTTTCTCTGTCGCTGTTGAGATATCAATAATATCCAATGGATTTCATTTTATTTTATGTCAACAGGCGAAACAGCTTCGACATCATTTTAATTTATGTTTTAAATTAATTTGGTTTGATTTTTCAACAGTATCTATTTTAATCGATTCGTTTACCCTCAACATTACTCTTATTAAATACATTAACTCTTCTTACAAGAGTACAAAAACATGTTTATGACGTATGTGTTATTTTACCGGCAATCGACGTAAAAGCCGTTATGGCGCCTAATAAATAAATAAATATTTGCGTACTGAATGCAGACCACGCGTTATTGCGGAAAATTTTCCATAACCTCACTAGCGAAGTCAAGTGAGAAATCGTGTACTTACAGAAATGAAGACAATTATATTTATTTTAAATTTGCATAACAACACTAAAATACGTGTAACGTACGAACATAACATCTTAAACAAAGTGTGCTGAGCAGATACAAAACTATGTATTGTGTTAAACAATCGGCATTATCACTCAAACAACGTGTGGGGAAATCTAGAAAATTTGAATAAAAATCTACGCGGCTCCGAATCTCTACGAAAGATGTTTTCCAAAGATTATTCCGGCTGTTTATGAGCATTTCCTTTATAAATTTATGTATTTAGTAACACATTTTCATGTGGTACTTAATTAAAAGAAAAACAACCTAAATACATAATTACCTAATTATACGTAATAAAAGTAATTGTGGCCTAGTGGTAGATTCGAGGATTCCGGATTAGAATCTCTAGGTTCGAATCCCACTCCAGCACAACTTGTTTCCTGCTTTCTGGCACAGTTATTTCCGACTATTTGAAAGCAGCCCGAAATTGAAATATTTGAGTATATCATAAGAGCTGAAATGTTTCTTTTTAATTAAAAAAAAAAAAAAAAAAAAAAAGATGTATGGACGTGGGAGATATCATATTTTACTCCTGATATTTTAGCAGAAGACATTTATTTTCAATATTTGAAAATACATAACTATGTCAGGTTCACGACCCTACGTGAACTGCGGCTTAGGCTTCATTTTTTTTTTGAGAAAGTTCTTTATTGAGAAAATAAAACAACATTTGAAAACAAAAATAATGCCGTCCCGATAAACCGCAATTTTGCCGTTTGTCATCGGGAGCCAATAGCAAAATATGTAAATTTATCATAGAAATACAACAAAATAATAAAAAAGTTATAACTATTAACAAAATATACATAAAAGGAATAGAGATGCATATGGTGAATCAATATATAAGTTGTGGTGCATCCATATATTGAAAGTAGTATTGAAATAATAATATAAATAATAATAATTTTGAACGGGTGGTGGCCCAGTGGGTAGCGTCGCGGTCTCTTGAGTCCAGAGATCGTCGGTTCGAATCCCCACTTCGACACGACTCGATTCCTATTTTCAAGCTCAAGCCGCTTAGGCTTTATTGAAAATAGTATTTACAAATTTAAATACGTGCAAATATCATAAGATTGCATAGATTTCTTTTTAAATAAAAAATTAAAAAAGTTAAAAATCATAAGATTGCAAAAAATCAAATCAATTCAAAAAAAATAATAAAAATAGGAAATGTACCCCATGTAATTTTAGTGTGTCTGACCGCATAGATAAAAACACAATAAAATCTAAGAGAAGCAATTTTTTCTGTTGGAAATTATTTTTTTGCAATTTTCTTTAGAAAAACACTTCTTATAGTCTTAGCTTAAATCACGCGTCTCGCGGTAACCGCATTATGGTTTAAAACAATAATATTGGTACATATCGTAACCACATTATTTGCGCAGAAAAGAATCTGAAAGAAAACGGCAAAATACTTTAATGTTATGTTTCATGCTGCAAATACGGGCATATTGGAAATCGATCTTAATCATTATTTTCGACCGTTCGTTTGTGTTGAGTTAATTTGGGTATATGATTTAATAGTAAGACCAGTAGCACTCAACCAGTAGTTACCAGTACTGAGAATGATTCTTGGACCAAGTCTTGGCGTAGCAGCGCGAACGTGGAGGCACACGAGCAATTAAGAGATACGTTCCATGAACCTGCAACCCCTTATCACAAGAAAGTTAGAGCCAGTCAGTCGCCTAGCGTGAATGGGAAATGTTTTTGTTGTTCTGGAGAAGCCAGAGAATTAAAACTGTGTAATGGTTAAATGTACAATAAGCAATGGTAATTAACTCGTTGTGTTTATAAGGTAAAAACAGAATATGTCCTAAATTTGAACCCTGGGGAACACCAAAAGAAATAGACAAAAAACGGCATTGTTTGCGTAGGTATGCGTCTGAGTTCGCTGCCGTTCGCTGATATGTTTTTGATATTCAATCTCTAAATAGTATTTATCCAGCAAGCCAGGAACCACCGTGAGTATAAAAAAAAATAACATGAATACAAGAAAGTTTAGGAGTAAAGAAAATACGACTCAAAATGGTATTCCGTCGTCCAATTGATAAGATACTAAATAACACAAATAATGGTATTGGTTTATTGGCGATAATGAGGGAATCCACTGTTTTCTAAAGTATTTTTTTTTCTATAAACGTACTATTTAACTAAGCGAAAACAAAATATTTAATATTTTTTTATAAGATATTGATGAAGATACGATTTTTTAAAGTAGCACATTTCAAATACCGCGCCAAATACTACTACGTACTAAGTGCGTCATTTTTGCAAGAGTGACGTCATAAAACGGGCGGCTAACGGCATGGCACGGCTAACATATTTCTCCAGCCAATAATAAAAACTGTCAAAAATCTATGCAAACGATTTCTCCAGCCAACTGTCACTTAAACTGTCAACAGCTGTTCTAGGGAGAGTGAATGGCGGCCATCTTTAAAAACGGAAACAGAAAACACTACACTTAGATACAAGGAGTGACGTCATTGTTTAAGATTTTGAAATTATTGCTATTTTCAACATTTTTTATTTATTTTTGGGTAAATTATTGAGATATTTAATCCGACTTCAAAATTTTTAAATATTCGCGTCTACACGAAAGCATTTTTTAAATTCAATTCCGGGTGGCAGTGGATTTCCTCATTTCTCCCGCAAGGCTGAGCCAACAATGCGTATGTGAGATGTAAAACTAGAAAATTACATTTTTCAAAGTATTGGTAGGATCGAGATCGAAAATAGATCGCGCTGCTCAGTGGGATATTTTGCGCAGTATCTTTTTGTGCGTCAGAATGGATTTTAGCAATAATAAAACAGAGTGATGAAAGTAGACTGAACGCTGTTGAAATGCGATCTCTCAGGCGAATGTGTGTTAAGACTATGTATGATAGGTGTACAAATGTCGAAATTAGAGCAGAGTGCAAGGCTGAGATAAGCATTATCGACGAAATTAAGAAAAAGGGCTTAAATGCAAGTGCGCCTGGATGTAGAAGCCGCGGAAGGCCGAGAAAGACATGGCATGACCAAGTACGTCAAGTACTTGAAAGTGGTCATGTGAAAAGTCGGAATAATCGGCTTATGTGCATGAGAAGATGTACAAATGTAGAGGAAGCAAAGGAAGTCTGTTAGGACAGAGTGGTATGGCGTTCTATCCTCTCTGCCTACCCCTACGGGGAAATGGCGTGATGGTTAGTTAGTTAGTTAGTTAAAACAGAAATCAGATATTTTTGGGGTTATTTATGGCCATCGCGTCCGTCCGCTGCAACGCGGGGTAGAAACATTCATGATATTAGATGAAGCAAAGTTATATTTTAGATCTTTGAATAAACAACGAACACCTGAGGAGAACGATACACCTCTGTGTATGTACCTACGCACACATATCTTCCTCGAATTTCATGTGTCTATTTGTACATGCAAATCTGTGGAGTTGGTGAAAAAAATTCCGACTCTGAACTCAAGCTAAAACTGGATGAAAAACTGTGTGCTAGTGTCAGATTCTCACTGTGCGCTAATTCCACACAGTTTCGGCGCGCGCATCACCCGCGGCGGATTTACGACAGTATAATAGGTATAATATTCAATAGTATCGGTAATATTACAAAATAAACTTTGATAAACTTTTACTATGGCAAATATGATATAATGTAATAAATAATATGAACTGAAATCCTAGATCGAAATTCAAAAATATCGATAACGACTATTTGACAGATGAGTAATGTTGCCAAATTGTAAAATCGGTAGAAGTTCCTAAAGTTATTCATAATATGTTGAATTTATCTGCGCTTAAATAATTGCATAAAATAAATGCTTTAAAATAAATTAAACTTAAAATGACTCCAAAATTGGTAAATCGGTTGTACATTTTCAGTAGATTCGATAAATCTCCACAAAATCGATAGATCTGCAAAAAATCGATAAGATAGGCGACGATAGAGATTATTAGTATGGCAACATTTATGGCAGTCCGACTGTGTATTCTATGGTCCGACTGTCGCGTTCTGCGCATGCCTACAGACAGTAAACTGTGCCGTGTAAAGGTAAAATTCACACCGCGCAGTTTTTTATTGGTCAGAAAACGGTACAAGAAACTGTGTAGTTTTCTGAACAAGAAACTGCACAGTAAAAAACTACATCAAGAGGTACGTACTGCGAACTCATTACAATTTAATCTTCCCTAAAGATGTAACAAATTGAATCCATAAAATTTGTTTCACGAAAATGACCGCTGACGACCTTAATGATTAGATCCTATACTAGAACGTCATCAGAATTACAAAAGCGCGCTAATACATCAACTTGTACACAATCGCAACTCTTAATAAGGCTACATTACTTCAAATGTGCGTCATCCGAGCTCAGTTTAGCTCATGGTGGTCAGTGACTGGTGAGTTTTACCATAAACCAACTGGCGATGGCACTCCAATCGTACAGCGTAATCCTTCGGTTATAGTTAACTAGTCGTTAACCAGATATGAATTACAGAGGGAATTATTGGTTGATGGATTGGACAGACAGTTAAGACATGTAGAGAGTAGAAAGAGGTGTGTGGGGGGGAGAATAATGTATAACATTAAATATGACGTTAATTGATCGGTGAAATCTGCGAATCTATCAGAAGAATAAGACGTAACGGTACACATGGGCGAGCGAGTATATAATTATCTGAACCTTCAATGTGTGTCCAAATACTTATTGGCAGAATGGATATCAAATACTAGGCGGAATGAGAGTGTTATGTATCAATGACAGGTTATGAGCCCTGTAAACTTCTAGATAATCATATTCCCTTACAAAATTCACGTCTCCGTTGAGATATCAATTATTGCAATAATCATAATACCAAATTGCAATAATTGAACTTTAACTTACTCTTTATCCCGTGGATATACAGGGTGTAACAAAACTCGTAGGACAACCCGAAAACTGGTAAATCTACATCATATTTGGAGATGACTGTGTCATGACTTTTTAATCTGTGCTTGAAAAAAAAAAATTCTCACAAAAGTTTTTATAAGTATGGGAGATTTAGTAAAATTGCTCAAATTCTTAAAAACGCGTTTTTTTATTTTGTTTTCTTTATGGATAGTGTTAATTTGACAAATACATGACATTTGACAGATAACTATCGACGTAGTTTAAAAGCGTGCTATTCACGTGCTAACGCTAACGATTTGAGCGATCACAATGACATACCGTTCAATACCGCGATCGCTGACCCGAACATTGACGATCTGAGCCGAGCGGAGCCGAACTACGCTATATCACGGCCAAACGTCAAACGTCAAATCATCGCGCTTGTCGGATTTTTTATTATGTCGACTGCTTTTCTCAATATTTGGCTTGCCGAAAACCGGCTAAATTATAATAAAGATTGAATGAAGATTTGTGCGAATAAGATATATATCTCGGGAAATGGCTCGCGACTAGTATGCGCTCGTTTAATAATCCCGATCGATAACTTTTAACGCGTGTTCCATTGTGATCGCGAAAACGTTAAACATCCATGGGTAAGAAATCGTTATCACGTCGCTTATTACCGAGTCGGTACTGATCTGTGATCGAGCAACAGATCGGGTCACCTGTCAGTACATCCTGAAGATGTGTGGAGTGTGAATGTGTGTCGAACGAAACCGGTGCCATGTTGCCGCTCATTGTTGGCCGGCGAAGAGGTTAAAAAATACTTAGTCGAATCAAATAAAAAACGGGCACGACAACTTTGGATTGGCTCGAATCTGGCCAAACAAAAAAAAGGTAAATTTAGCGCAGGGTATAGCGTGAATTGATAAAGTAGTGTAAAAATTGACGTATGTAGGTATTATTAGTAACAAAGATACTGTAAAAGTAGCGAAAATATATAACCCTAAACGAATAAAATTGCTTAGCGGTTGTTTTTCTATTTTTTTACTCATAGTTTTTATTGTTCGTAACTTTACTAAGGAAATTAACGTAAGTTTACGTTACCACAGTTTTTAATACCCAAAATCAGGATTATAATCTGTCGATATAACAGCTATGAAAAATTTTAGAAAAAAAATGGTTGAAATGTTTGTCTATTTTCTGGGATTTAGATAGGTAAGTATAAAGTAAATGTATGTATATGTACACCAAATTTTTTAGGTAATTTTTCATAGCATCGCGTTTAAAAATGTTCCGACGTAAAAAATAGCTTGTTTCATCCTTGGTGGATAAAGCGAAGTAGAATGAAATTTAGTCGAGAAGTGAAAGTGCTGGCCGCTATACTATCGACGTTCTGAGGCATATAATTACACGCCCAGATTAATGGGTTTGGTGTTAAAGCTGTTGGGTCTGCTTCGGTGTAGCGGTTAGCGAGTTGGGCTACCATGCATAAAGGTCGCAGGTTCGATTCCCAGCGGATAAATATGCAATGTGTATTTATTTTTATGTGTTTTAAGTACAACAACTTTTCATATGCAATACCTTGGACTGACTCTGAAGCGTAAGACTCTGATAAACTGCACTTTGTGTACCAATGCAGTGCCCTATACAGCTATACATTAGGTGGGGAGAAGGGGAGTAGTAAAGTAATAGTAGTAGGAATAACATAACTTTTGAGGAACTTTTTGAAGAAACTCGTATAAAACGTTCTGATAAAAAGAGTTCATTCTATAAAAAGATTTCCAACTGGTTTGTAATTTTTACATAAAAAAATATCCAACCATAAATGCCCAAGATATCTAGCTCAGATTTGCCTTAATATCTTCTTCTTCTTTCGCCACGTTCGCTCCTATGTGGATCATGTGGACATCTCTAGATTCTTCCAGGAGACCCATCGCCAACCAGCTCTATCGCCTCCTCCCGCGTCATACCCGCATCCTTCAGCTCCGCCGAGTGCGTCCGTAAGATGGTCATCGACGGTCTGCCAGGCCTTAATATACCCCACCGCAATTTGCGTGCAACTAACGTGGGATTCTATAACTAATTGATAACTAGAATTTATAACAAAATCTCCCATCACAGTGCTCTTGATATTTTCTCACAGCAGAGTCAAGTATTTAAGAACAAAGTGATATTATCACTCCTTACCCAAATTGGCTGCAATTCTATGTCTATCTAGATCGTGTTTTACCATATTTAATTAGTTTTTAATAACTGATAACTTTGAATTAATTACGCATTCCATGCCAATGTGTTAGGGCTGTAAAGCCTGTTGATCGGAATAAAAAAACTGCTGCTAAAAATCACTAAAATGCGTCACGAGCACAGATCATTTACATCAGTAATCATCTATTTCGTGGACAGAAAACGATGCTTTTAAAGATGGGCTTTTTGGCTAACCTTATAAATCAAAATGTCTAGCATAAATGGTCGAACTATCCCCAGACTTTAAAGATAGTAAAAATTCTCGGTACAAATCGAGTTCCTGCGAGGCTGAAAAACATGTTTTGCATTTAGCCATATCTTATCTATGTAGGTAAGTACTCTAGTTATTACAAACAGCGATAAAAGTGTCCGCTCTGATAAAAAGGTAGGTACTATATTTATATTATACTTGGCTCAATATCGGAGCTAGAGAAACTTTTTAAAGTTGGGTACTAAACATTTGGCTTTTAAGCTATATAAAAATCTTAACCGACGGTTGTGTTTATTTAAAGAAGTCTAGGCATTATTTATTTTATTTTTTACCTTAGCAATTTGCAATACAATATAAAACATCCATATCTGCTAAACTAGGTGTCGTATTAGCTCCTATGCACTAGGCCGCCAGTACGCCAATGTTGGTAGATTGGTAGATTTTAGAAATGTTAAAATATTAAAATTCCAGATGAAATAAGAAATAAACAAAAGGGTGTGAAAAATATTAGTGTAGGTATTATATTATAGCTAAATTGAAAAATGTATAATGGTTGGATAGTTAGGAAAATAAAATTAAAAAAATTAAGTGTAATGTAAAATAATATTAGTCTATGTAAAAAAATATATAGTACTAAATTAAATTTTTTTTTTAAATAAAATAAAATTATTTAAAAAAAAAAAATTAAAAAATCGTTATTAATTTATGATTTATTCAATGTCAATTTTCAGGATTTCAAATCTATCTCGATAAATTATTTTAATTCAATGTAAAATATTTTTGAACATTGCATATTTGAAGATGACGAAAATGTGTATTCGTTGATATTTAACCGTGCTTGCCTATTTTACAAGGCATCAGGTTCTCGGCGTCCTGGTCGTCCACTGTTGACAATTCGTCGGCAGTTTGCGTCAGAGCTGCGGGACGTGAACTTGACTTGGGAGGATGCACGGGAGCTGGCGGCCGATCGCTTGGCCTGGATGCAGTTTGTGGATTCCATATGCTCCACATAGAGAGCGAATATGGTATAATGAAAATGAAATGATATTTAATGTAAAAATTTTAAATGTAAAAGGTACTTGTACATTAAATTCTTCAACGTATAATTAGAGCGAAAAAAGAAAATGGCTTTATAGTTGGGCCAAATGAGGATTGAATGTTTACAATCAGGATTAAACCAAGTCATAAAAGGGTTACAGGACAATAATAATAAAAAAAATGGCGCCGTTGACGATGTAGTAGTTTTATCTTTGGAAAAAAGATATACCTGATGACGAATTTAACCGATAATAGAAACGCGAATAGCGAATTTAAAACGTATTTTTATATTAGACAGTCCTAGACTGATGCAAGTTGGATTATTTCGGTGGGTAAATAGAAAATTTCCATACCGGTACGAATTTCCCGCGCTTTCATGACCTTGGGATAAAGTTTAGGTTATGCCGTATCGTGGGTGTGTGTGTGTGTGTGTGTGTGTGCGCGACGCTCTACGTCTGAAGGTCGCGACATAACCAAATTTAATGCTAAATTGCAAAACAACAACGCAAAAGCCTTCGTTCCACCATCTATTTCGTTTGTAATACCAAATGTTTTGGCAAACAAAATGTTTAATGTTTTTAAGAGTACTACTAGAAGAATACTGAGACTAGAAAAAAAAAAAGTTGCACCCAAGTTAGCGGCGCACTATGTGACTGCAAAGTGGGGGTTTTTTATTTTTTTACCGAAAAGTAAGATGATTAAATAAAAACTGACACGCTGATTCCCTAAAATTTGGTTTGCTCTTTAATTACTAATTATTTTTATACACATTGTTCAGTTGTCCTAAAAAAATGCTAAAAATTAGGGCGATTCCCTTACCTTTTTCCTCTCTTTACCTATATAAGTATATATATAACTAACTAACTAAAGATAGAACGCCATACCACTCTGTCCTGACAGACTTCCTTTGCTTCCTCTACATTCATACATCTTCTCATGCACATACGCCGATTATTCCGACTTTTCACATGACCACTTATATATAAGTACTTATATATATAATACTATATTTAAATTGGTCTGCACAGAACTGCACAGTTTCTTGTTCAGAAAACTAGTCTGTCAAGACACGCTAAATATGTATATTTCTTAAGCGCCATCGTAAGTTATTATCGTATGTTTGCACACAGGAAATTGTTCATATAGCTAATAATGTAAATATGTTACTTGTTTTTTACGTTATTTAAAGCATTCAATATCTTATCAATATCTACTTAAACGTTTAAATAAAAAACGTTTAGCCGCGATATTTATTATCATCTATGGTGCTCGGCAACGCGAACGTGGTATGAACGTATGTTCATTGTGATCGGTCAAATGGTTAGCGTTAGCACGTGGTTAGCACGTTTTTAACTACGTCGATAGTTATCTGTGATTGAGCTCCTGGTCAGCCAAACGTCGAGCTGATAATTTAATATTCCACTCAGTTTTCGCTTTATACGGGACATTTTGCAACACTACACAAAAACTGTACAGTTCTCTGAGATAATTTTTTCGAAACATTGTTAAAAATTAACTTTACTAGTTTCTTGTATAAGTTTATTGTTTATTTCAAGGAATCGGTCGAGTTATCCTGTATAAATAATATAAAATTAAGATATTAAGCCATTAATAGTACTTGCTTCATCCGTCTTTTACACCATTTGTTAAGCACGTAATCATTAGCAAATTACCGTAATTAAATAAACGGATCTCCACATTTCTTAATATAATGTACGAGTGTTTACTTGCATTTAATGCTTAACACACGTCCAAGCAAACATGCAATGATACAGCCTTCGCAATAATTGTATCGATCAAGTTACAACACCTGTGTAAAAGAAACACTGCAAGCAATTTATTAATATTTATTTTTTCTATAATATTATCATCGTGCGTCACCTCATTATTGGTTTGATCAATACGCCATTTCGGTAAAAAGCAGGGCTGTGGATTCGGTCAAAAATTATCTCCGACTGACTCATCCAACTTAGGTTTTTACTTCCATTTGATGGTTTTATAATTTTTTTTCTAAATTTTTTTTTTTATGAATTTTTAGTAAGATTCGGTCTCTTTATCGACTTCCGACTCCCTGAAGCTCAAAATTGCTTCAGGCTCCAAACTCAACGGTCCTGGTGAAATATTTGTAGTGCAAATAATAAAATTTTACTTCTTAGCATCACGGTATTTTCCGAAGGGGTAGGCGGCGAGGATAGAACGCTACACCACTCTGTACTGGCACACTTGCTTCCAACAATATTAATATATCGCACGCCGATTGTTCCGACTATTCACATAACCACTTTCAAGTATTTATTGTACTTTATCTTGCCATGTCGTTCTCGGCCTTCCTCGACTTCTACATCCAGATACATCCTTTTAGCCGTTCTTTTATCATTCATTCGCTCCACATGACCGAACCATAGTAAAAGATCTTTCTTAATTTTGACGACAATGCTTATCTAAGCCTATTCATTAGTTTACATCAAATTATTTCTAAACATAGGAGGCTCAATATTCTGGGTTCGATTCCTACGAAGATAACAAAAAAATATTGTTCTTGTGTTTGGTGATTCATTCTGTATAATTATTGGTCCTCCTGGGTGTAACTCGAGAAAGCGAGGAAGAGCGGTCAAAATTCCACCACAGTACAACATAGAAATGGGCTAAGCTGTGATTGGTTGGATTTAAAAATACCAAAACAGTAAAATTTATACAGTAGGTTAAGATAGGTAATTAAAAAAAAAAAAATTAATACCAAATAGCTATTGAAAAGCAATCTCTGGTATAAAAGGTTATGAAATTTATCTATGGATTTACCATTAGACATAAAAACCTTAGACATAAAAACATAAACGCTTATTTTGTTTTTAAAAAAAAATGTGACGATACTGCATAACTGAAAAATATTGTGAAACATAAGGTACAAAATTATGAATACATTATTTTGAGGTGAAAGGTGCTGGCACCAAGCCACAAATCAAATGCACGTAAAAACGTATTAGGTAATGCAATATCAAATAAAATAATCCGAAAAAAACAACTCCGAACGCACGAGTTTAAAAATAGACGCGCTTCGTTATGATCGTATTTTTAATTGAAAATCCAAAAATGGTAACAAGTTATACAAATGTTTAGGACAATATTGTAGGACTTTAATTAATGTTTGATCCTTGATTCCTTTCAACCTATGACCTCTGGCAATGACGTTTGAACCGTGTAGGTATATTATACGTAAACAATGTTTCAATGCCCACGAATTCAATAAATAGGTACATTCGGCTCACACCTGTCAAACTGGCATACGTGATCGAAATACAGGACTTTAAATTGTTGTTACAATGTTTTTAATACTTCAGTTATATTTAGATAGGCGTATGGATCTGTTTACCGTGCAATATATATTTAGAAACCCGCAACCATATGAAAAGAATTTCCAAGCCAGTTGGACCATAACAAGTTCGAATGTCTTCGCGGAGCGCGGTCTAATTTCGCCTCAGCGTGGCGCAGCCCGTACGCAACACACGACCATATTGTATAATTAGAAATATGCGTAAATGTTGGACTTACCTCTCATGCATCAACGTCTTTGCCGAAGACTTCACTATCATAATGAATACGAAAGCAACCGTCGGACAAAGGGTCCTTCAAAATACAGCCATCTTGAAAGTTAATATCGTTGTGCCAAAAAGTATTTACCACTGCGTCATACCCGAATTCTGTTATATAACTACACGGTAAAATGTTATAGGAAACATGTTTACACTTGTTTTTATCATTCACACTTAAAACTAAACACTTTAAATACACTTTTCCGACATTTTTCACTCCATTCTATTTCACACGCACACGACACGAATTATTTCACGTACACCGTCGGACTCGCGGCTGCTCGCGTCTAGTGCCAGAATTTGCCACGAAGCGCTGCCGAGCTCGACAACTCAGCGAAGCGATTTCGAAATAAATATGTTGCCACATCTGTAAAAAACTTATTCCCGTAACTAAGGGGAAAATATTTGATTATTTTTCCTTTCACTCCTATTTTTCTATTATTTATTTCTATATGACCTAACTGTATCCATTTACTTACCGTTTCAGTTTACCGGCCTTTTTTTTACTTTGGTATTTTATATTACTAACAAACATATACTTCTTTTTTTTCTTCTCTTTGATAACTTATCTAGTAATGTCTTGTCCAACAACAGTTTTCTCCACTGAATTCTGTCTCGTCTGAGTTCAAAGGAATTTTTTAATAAATGTATTTATGTTAGAAGCACTTACGTGAAAGTTATCCATTGCTGATTATTTAAATAAAATACTTTGTTTATATCTGCGAAACTTTATTTTTACTAATATATTATCAATATGGTTTATAACCTTTAGTATATTATGTGTAATACTAGTGCTAAGAGGCCCGATAACAAGATATAAATTATAATAAATTATTACTGGAAGTCGAACACAATTGCTCCGAAATTCGTAACCCAACGACTACTGTATTGCATAATGAGGACGCCAATAAGTTAATTTTTTTTTTTTAATTAACTGAGGCCTAAGTGTTGTAGTAAGTGTGAAGTTAATTTTGAACAATCAACTTAATTTTTAGATGTAGTGTAATACTTTATACATTATGAAAACAGACATTCACTTTCTAGTACTTTCAATATGTTTTTAAAATTTATTTATAAGAAAATCAACAGCTATAAATTACATTAGAATATATAACAAATAAACTTAATCGACTAAGCATATTTCACAAATAGATTTAGCATAGGTAAAAATTTTTATTCTCAACGTCAAATTACTAGATTGATATAAATATTTATCAAGAAGAACATTACACGTCAGTTTTATAAACATACATATTTACGTTCGATCGCATATTGATAGATGCAAGCGTAACTAAATCTGTATTATTTTTACTAATTATTTACGAAATAAAAAAAACTAAATATAAACATTTAAATATATTTATTTTTAAGCACTAAGTATCAGGAAAGCCTAAGAAGCTCTGCGTTTTTGCAAAAAACTAATCAAGTCGTTGGTCGCGGTGGAGTGAAGCTTCGATTCTAGAATCACTAGATTTTTTAATCCACCACGCGACTAAAAAATAAATAAAAAATTTACTTGCACTTTACTTTGAAATCAGGGCTATATTTTCTTCGTTTGTTCATATTTAAAATAAAAATGTTTTCCTCCGTTGGCAACATTATTACTTTACGGAGAACGAGCGGACAAACGAGGTTCTTTCTTTGTCTAACGAGAGTATTCAAAACTATCTTTATCTCTTTTTGCCTCCGTATAATTTGATTCATGTTCTATAAGTGCAAAAGAGAAAAAAAACTAAAATTAAAAATGAAAATTAGTGTTATAACCTTTGGTACTCCGCGTATGTTTATTTTGTTACTGGTTTTACCAGCAAAGGTTTACTGAAACACAAGAAATGAAAGAAAGAAAGCATCAGCAACCGACGAAAGTTAGAAAAGGAGGTCAGATTCCAATTTTGGAGATGTACCTACCAACGGAAAACTCAACTGAAAGACTTCTATTTTTGGAAATAATTATTTTAACTTTATTCAGGCTCAAAAACAAAGGGAAACAACACCATCTCACGCGGAATCGAGCCCGGAATCTCCGTATCGTGAGTCAAATGTCTTGACCACAACATAGGATAGGCTAGGCTAACCTACAAACCAAAATATTCTGTAAATGCAAAAAATAAATAAATCACAAGATCATTTGTGCAATCTGTTTATAAATCGGATAATTAATAAGCGTGATGCAATCAGATGCAATATTTAAAGCTTGATTTTTATAATAAAGATGTCACCGATCGTTTGTGGAATAAAAACTATAAACGAGCTTGCTTATTCATTATCCTATTTACGAACGGATTGCACTGATGGTTTTGTGATTCTTCACTTTATTTTTCTGCATTTGCAGAAAATTTTGGTTTCCAACCCCGTTATAAAAAATGGAAATTAATTAATTATTGCATACATTTTCATTGTGATTGAATTTATTTTTATCTAAAAATAAGAAATTGTTTTGATCACAGTTAATAATCTAATACTTTTCTAGATATTAGGTATTTTTTGATTTAGGAAGTAGTTTTACTGTCACGAAATAGCTACATAATAATATATTTGTTTCCAACTGCAAAAAAGATGGTAATTCACTTGGCCCAAGCCATGGAACCATCCTGTAATAGCTATTTCTTTCCATTGCGCTGACCTAATATCTATTTTCGTTTTTTTTTTTTTTATTTTCATTTATTTCGGAAACAAACAGTACTTACAATCAAATGTAAACGTAATTATAATAAAACAAATTATAGTGGACCAGTTAAGTTTCCATATTTATATTATAATAAGGGGTTTTGTTTGTTATTAATACAGAGAAAATTTATATAAACTTAAACTTAGGGTTCATTATAAAAAAATTTAAAAAATGAGGAAGGGGGTAACAATTTATTAGTAAAAGTTATGAAGATAAGTAAAAGTTATGAAGATATTTCTGGGGACTTAGCGAACACTTTTAGGAGTTCTTTTTTAAAACATAGATAGGCTAGTATTATTTATGTCAATATGGTTAAAGAAACTATTGAAGTTTGAGCAAGAACGATGCAAGAATGAGTTCTGACCATAATTCGTACTGACAATTGGCAAACGAAAGGTTGGATGATTTCGTAAGGCACGTGCAGGACAGTTAAAATATATGTTTGTTAATAATTGCGGAGAATCAACTTGATTATTAATGATTTTTTAAACAAGAATGTCATATCTATTACTGTTCTCCTATTTTCAAGATTCATAAGATTGTGATGACGTGCAGATAAGTCGTAGTTTGGAAATGAAAGCGAACATCTAAAATTTAAATGCTTCAAGAACTTGTTTTGAACCCTCTCCAGTCTGTCAATATAAGTAACATACTGAGGATTCCATATAATGGATGCAAACTCTAAGTGTGTTCTTACATAGCTATAATATAATCTATCTTCTTAACTCACGTGGAGAATTGGTGGCCGGTGTGTAGCTATGAGAAAAACTGAAAACTATTGCAAATTATTGTGAAATACTTGTTCATCACTCCATAAAAGGGCCGTGCCACCAAAAAAATTTTAGACGCGATCAGTCGCGATTTTAAAAATCAACCCTCGTGTGCGTGAGCTGTTTTTTTCCGCTTTATTTAGTTTGATGATCGATATACCTAATAATAATTTTAAAAACATTCGATTTTAAAATTAAATAAGAGTGGTGAATTTTATCAAATTTTAAAGTAATTTAATTTCAATTCAGTGCTGCAGTGTTTTTTTTTCAATATTATATTTGTTGTAGTAAAGTGGTGTATCTTTTTATAAATCGGTTTTGTTGCATATGATTTGAATTATAAATATAATTGAATTATAATTATAATTGAATGAAAAGGTAATTTTCGTGCTTTTTTCTATTTTGAGTGACGCCATTTTTTTTTCACAATAATTTGCCACGAATTAGTAGGTTGAAAACGTTTTGCATATTTCTAAATGTACAGTTTTGCATGTTAAGAATGTTATTATTGCATACTATTAGCGCATAATTTAAAAAAATATATATTTCTTTTTTGCGAATATTGAAATGATAATATAAGTTTGTTAGTTCTGGGAGCGGAAAAGATAATATTTTGTTTTAAAACACGCGTTTTACTGTTAGATAAAGTTAATACAGCTTGTGGTATTTTGTTTTTAAATCAACGCATATACATAGTCTTTTATCGATCTGTCATAGATAAATGTTTCATCCAATTTTAATAAATGAATTATTGAATCTTTTGCTATTAAACGTTCGATCTACAGGGCAGGCGCTTTTCCGAATTACATTTCATGCAAAAAAAAGTATTGCGATTGTTAGGATTTTTAAAAATTATTGTTGTGCAATAATCGCTACTAGGCGGAATTGTTTTTTCCGTACAAATAGGTCATATTTATTATGAAGAGAAATTTAAAAAACCATTTAATGATTTTAGATCTAAATAATATTATTTTTATAAACATTTTTTTGATGCATAGGATTTCAATTATGAGAGGTAATTTTCACAGTTTCACAATTTGGAATTTATATTGCGAAATGTTGTAAAATCCTCGTCACTTTCCACAGTCAATATTAGTTTTCAAAATACAGGACAACGCACTATATATTTTTTTCCGCCCTTGAGGTATATTTATACGAAAACCGCGCGCTTTATTAATTATCCATAATAATAATGCGTGATTGTGACTTTTAAACACCATCAAATGTAGGAGTAATCGCCCGGTGTGCGGAATCGGAATGTGTATAAGTGTTTTTATTGCATAGATAATAATAATATATTACATGCCTTCATTGCTTTTTAAGAAAATGTGTGTAAAAATAATAAGAATAATTTTATAAGTGATTGTGTGCTCCACTGCACGACAATGGACGGAAGGGTGCGATGGCAGATTGCAGCAAGAAGATGACAGCAGTATGTCAAAACTTTAAATATTTGTAGTTTAAAATTTAGAATTTATATGCCTTTTCAGATTGACATAATTTCTGTGCTGTGTTTAACAATTTCTTTTTTCAGAAAACTTGTGTAATATGTTTGTTATTGTATTGATTGCATATCTTTCTATTTTAATGTATTTTAATGTGTGTAATAATATATTCTTACGGTATTTCACCTGTAGTGAAGATAGTCGGGCTTTCGTTTCGCAATATTGAGACTTTTAAAGGTCTCGTTTTTGAAAACTTTTTACAATATTTTCGCGGCAAGTTCTCCGGATCACTTGTTTAATATATCGGAGTAACTATTGTTTGTTTGCGTAGCGACGCAAAAGTAACATTTTGGAAACTCGTATTTTATTAGTGAGAGCGTTTCGTTTGCTCACCCAGTGGTTACCTTCTTCAATATTTCGTCCAAACAATTTTATCCTCAATAGGTAAGTGAACATTTAATATAACAGCCATTACTAAATTTGAAATAATTTTATAATTAGCTTATTTTTTTAATTTATTTATTTTTTTATTTATTTATTTATTTTATTAAAGTACATATAAGTACATATACATTAAATAAATATATATACATATTACATATACATTATTTATTTGATTTATTTATTTAGTTTTCACAAAATATATTAAAATATTTCCCAAAACAAATATTTACTTTCTTTCATACACGGCTGATACCGTAAGAAAGTAGATTGTTTTGTTTTTTTAGCCAGGTTTTTCCGCTACTACAGGTGTGATTCCTACTTTCATACACGGTTGATACCTTAATAAAGTAGATTTTTTTTTAACAACAACATTTTGAATGAATACAAATACTTGTAGACAAATTACTGGATTATACCCATGCTGGGCTGATATCAGATATTATTGATATCTCAACAGAGACAGAGAAACTCTGGAAACGAATGTGGGTTATCTAGGGCTTAAAAACATTTACTGGTAAAAATAAAAAGCAAATAAAAATTGGAGAGACATCTTCAGGCGTCTTCTAGTAAGTAATCAAGTTCGGATGAACCTTACCAACACCAATAAAGTTAGATTGCCCCAAAAAATGCTTAACTATTTTCTCAACAGATGTCACTATAGGGAAAGAATATTTAAAATATTTAAAATCTGTCGACAACACAACTCGCATGTGGATTATTCTGTACAAACTCTACATATATACAAGTTTCAAAAATTTATATCATACATGGTTGTCAGATGATGGGCGGAATGGGGAATGTTGTAATACATCAAGTGGCCACTTGGGTTTTTTCACAGAAAATAAAATGTAGGTACCTCTGTTATCTTAAGAAGAGAGAGAAAGATTGTGATATATAAAAATTGTTAGTTGACTAAATAAATATACTTTTACAGATTGATATTGCTGCCATAGAAAGATAGGTTGGAGAAAATAAGCTAAGAAGAAAAACTGAGAAAAGACTTTGTTAACTGTTGTGTTACTCAATATATATAATAGAGATTGTTGCTTGTCTTTTCAACTTGAACAAAAAGAAAAAGAGGTAAGTATTGAATAATTACATAATTATTTACCAAATATTAATATGAATTTAATCGTCTTTTTGATTGTGCAATATGAAATTAAAATGTGAATAATACCGGTCCCAAAATGAGTTTTTATAACTGCTGTAGCTCAAGCACAGATAACTATCGACGTAGTTAAAAGCGTGCTATTCACGTGCTTATTGCTAACGATTTTGAGCGATCACAGTGACATTTCGTTCGATACTGTGGTATCGATAGCCGAACATAGCCGATCTGAGCCGAGCGGGGCCGATGCACGCTATAACGCGGCCTTACGTCAAACGTCAAATCATCGCGCTTGTCTGATTTTTTATTATTTCGACTGCTTTTCTCAATATTTGGCTTGCCGAAAACCGGCTAAATTATAATAAAGATTGAATGAAGATTTGTGCGAATAAGATATATCTCGGGAAATGGCTCGCGACTAGTATGCGCTCGTTTAATAATCCCGATCGATAACTTTTAACGCGTGTTCCATTGTGATCGCGAAAACGTTAAACATCCATGGGTAAGAAATCGTTATCACGTCGCTTATTACCGAGTCGGTACTGATCTGTGATCGAGCAACTGGGAATATAATACATCTATGTTTTATAAGATGTTTTTGAAGAAATAAAAAATAAAAATAAATAAAAATGTAATACTACCATGCAAAACTTATGCTTTTGCTTATTCAAAGGGGTATTTATGAATAAAATGAGTTTTTTTCACAATCCAGCTGTGCATTGCAAATATTTTAAAATGCAAGAACGATAACTCACTACCCACAGGATCCATAATAACATCTCATATATTTTGGTAAATACTTGAAATTCGAGATAGTTTAAATCATAGCAATACAAAATCAAATATACACTGACTGTTTTCTGCAAAGTTTTGTAAAATTTGTATCTAAAGTTATTGTTGTTTGGCATCAGTTATTGTATACGCTGCGCTGTGTACTCACTTTCCCTTATTTTTCAGGAGAGAAAGAGGATTGAAGAAGAAATCAACCAATACCGCAAGAAGTTCCAGAGAAAGGAAGGAGGAAGAGAATATGATTTGTATGATCTGGAGGGTTTGAAGAAGCAACTTCCACCACCACCACGATGGTCCGGAGCTGACATTGGCCTGGCCGCAGCACAGAAGTATGCCAAACCCTTTTTATACAATACTAGAATAACTTACTTCAGTGCCCGTATTCTGCATGGTTTGACAGGACTTCTGCGCATAAAAAATGTTTAAATGCAGTTTGTTTACAGCTGAGTCTTTCGCATTTGACGCGCGATCATGTCGGAACAGATTTTTGATTTTTACATTTTTACTAGTGTTGTTTTTGTTTACGCACAAGCCGGCGTGTTTTTAAAATCAAAACCAGTACCAAAGGAAGAGTTCCTATGCTGAATCTATAAAAAAAACTATTAATATAGGCTACGATTTCATTTCAATCATCCTATTATTAGGCATAGAAATACGAATAAAGTAAACAGCCGACTTCAAATATTAGTCCCGACTAGTCGCCGACTAGTCAGTACATCTCTAGAAATAATTTTAAATGGCCGTTCTTTCATGACGAAAATTGTGATTTGATCTTCAATTCATAAATTGAAAGATACGAAATTACAATTTTATTCCTTTAATTATGCATTTAAATTTTAAACGGAATAGCATCTTCTAATAAGAATACTGTATTATTTTGTAAGATAATTATAAGTTAGTCTCTCAAATTAAGAGGGTGGAAAATTATCCGTATCCCTTCCTTTCACTGAGTACGTATTGAAATCTTGGGTGCGCGTTTTTTCCTCTAATGATTTATTTTAGTACAGGAGTGAAAAGGCTATATGTACCAAGAAACATTCTTTTAAATAGGATTAAAGTATCTATAAACAGGTAGCAGAATTTTTAAGGTAATGCTTTTTCTGAGTGGAATCTTCGGGATTTTCTAAGTTTCACGACGCTGTTAAGGTTGTTTTATACGGAATACGGTTGAAGTTGGGTTGAATTCGTCGGCAGTTGACGTCAGTACTGCGGGACGCGGACCTGAATTGGGAAGACGTACGCGAACTGGCGGCCGATCGCTTAACGTGGAGGCGGTTGGTGAAATCCTTATGCTTTCACAAAAGCGGATAATGGCATATAGATAATGTTTTCCGGATTATTAAGTCGTGTTTGTAGGCTTTATGTTGCCGACGTTTCGAAGCATATTGCAGTGTCCATTGTCAGGGCTGATGATCAGCAAGTAAAGATGGACACCGCAATATGCTCAGAAATATCTACAAATTTCTATATATTATTCTCCATTGCGTTCTATTGCTTTAAACTACGTTGACAGTTTACTAATCCGTTAACAGTTTACGTTAGAACTGCGGGACATAGACCTAACGGGAGTAGTACTTGGTGCTTAGCATAAATAAACATGGAGATCGAATTCATCACTTTGTTTGGAAAATCTTTGCCCTTAGCAAACATAAATTTCTTCGCAACGATTTTCCATACCTAGATAAGAATTCGATCTCTATGTTTGTTTATGCTAAACACCCAGGAACTGACAGCCGATCGCTTAGCTTGGAGGCAGTTTGTGAAACCCATATGCTCAAACAACATCAACAACGACAACATCACAAACACCCAGGCTTGAGAAAAATCACTTTTGATATTGTAAGTATATGTTCTTACAGGGAATCGAACCCGGAACCTCATCGTGAGCCCAGCATCCTAGCCATTACGCTATGGAGGCCTCCGTACAATCTAATTAACTTATGTAAACCCCCCCACCCCTGACATTACTGACAGGTTTTTGTGCACTCAAATTAGTAGATTGCGTGTAAGACATAACGAAACTTTTATAAACTTTGGTGATTAACTAGTAATTTTTTCATAAAAAATGTTGAGAGAACAAGAATTCAGTAAAGTCTGTTTATCTACACGAGAATATCAGTCATAACATCCCAGTCGCGTGATATTCACGTGACAAGCTTCCAAAGCTAGGGTCACGGTAAGTGCACCCATTTTAGTACGCGTATGTAGGTAGGTACATCAAAACACTGGTTTGAAAAAAGAAAAAAATAATAATAAGCATGATATTTTTTAGGTTTGTAGTCTTTGAATGTCTGAAATATCTGATATAAAGCAAAAAAAATATGTAGGTTTTATTCAAGAAATACAATCAGTGACGTCGACGATGTCATATAATTTTATCTATAATAATTTTGAAAAAATCGAAATTTAAACACTCTTTCAAGCAAGGACATTCATTAAAATCCCATAAATAATATGTGATAGATTTCCCTGTTTCCATTATTACAAATAAGCGACCTTTTGTAAAAAAAATCAAGGTAAAATCATAAAAATAAATCAGGAAATAAATTCATCGTATTAGTTAGGTAAGTTATATCAAGCTAGGCAACGATTCAAGGGATACAAGTAAATAAAAGCTTTTTGTGGTAGGTAAAAACAACAACGGAAAATTGGATTGGAAATTCCGGTTTTCAGTTTTCAGTCAAACGAAGGCTGCCGCCATAGACGCTCGCTTTCCCGCGCACTTTGGCGCCTGCGCACAAATTCGAAAATGGCATTCAAAACGCGACGCTGTCATTTCGACATTATAGGTTATAGGTTAGGTTACCATTGAAATATCAAAAACATGTCGCTAAAACTTAATCAATCTAACATTGTGATAGCGATTGTGTTGTGTTTGTTATTTTATTGAGTGAAGTGCATCATGCTTGCGCCGCAGCGAACGATTTGAACTGATTCGTGGGGCTTTTGTGATGTAAATATAAAATTATTATGTGGGGCTGTCATTGTTTCGGAACATTTTTTGTTGGGATTATTGTTTGTTTTCGGCTCTTCCTGGACCCAGTTTCCGCTGTTGGATCGCTGAAGAAGCAAAAAGGTCAGTTTGTTTCATTGAGAGCATTATTTATCAATCGTTTATTTTATGTTTTTTGCGTTTTACGGCACAACTCGTACTATATTTTGGTATTTACGCATGATGCGAGATAAAAATACATGCAAAAAAATTAAGATCATTGATTAAAAATAATCACATAAATCCCAAAGTGGAGATCGGTCGCCAGCTCCCCTATGTTTTTCTAATTGGTCTATGTATGGTGTTTGGTCCATGTCCCTTAAATAAAGTAATTGGCTTAGATTAATTAGATACCTACATAGATTTACCTACTTATAACATCAGAGTAACAATTCAGAGCAATTACTATTTTACCATAGCAATGAAAATCGAAATAGGCTATTAGTTACTAATAATAATCAGTCGGAATAATCGGCGTGCGTGTATGAAAAGATGTAAGTATGAATGTGGAGGAGGCAAGAGAAGCATGCCAAGACAGAGTGCTGTGGCGTTGTATCCTCTCTGCCTACCCCTTAGGAGAAATTGCGTGATGGTGCTAGTTAGTTTTGTGTTACAGAAATTACTTTCAATATAACGGTTATTTGTCTAAAATGAATGACAAAACTCACAATAATACAAGGGCGGCCTGCGTAGCGTAATGGCTATGATGCTGAACGCACGATTCGGAAGTTCCGGGTTCGATTCCTGGTGAGAACACAAACATCAAAAGTGATGTTTCTCAAGCCTGGGTGTTTGTGACGTTGTTCCCCTATGTAATTGGTCCTTCTGGCCCGAGAGGAAATTTAAAAAATATATTAAAAAAACAATCATGTATACAAATGTATAATTATAATTATCAACGATAGTAACGTAATGTTAACTTTGACCTTGCTAACAGTTATAGTGAACCGATTTTCATTGCTGACATGAATCAATTTTCATGGTAACTGAGTTATTCTACGTGGACTATTTCTCATGGCGAAATTATTTTACAAAAAACTTATTGCGAAAAAACGAAACATGAATAGTAACACATAACAGTGTTTTATTTAATCATAATTCATCATGAAGTGTTACAAAGTGAATGCCGAATCAATCAACAAAAAAGATTCGTTTTTCATTCAAAGAAAATTATTATTTATTAATTTAAATTATCCTTTCATTCAAGGCTCAACCGGAGGCCAGCGTAGCGATAGAAATTTCGGTGCTTTTATTAAAAGTCACTTTATTTCTTATGGTCATTTATTAAAAGTCACAAAGCTTCCAAAAAATTATCACAAGCATTTATTTCAAACTGTTTTCTATGAAAATAGGTGAATCAATTTTTTGTGTTTCAAGTGTTGAATCCTGTGAAAAAAAATAACGGAAAGCCCTTGTTTTAGTATTTTAATATCCTTATATTTTCTTTAATAAATGTACTAAAAAAATATCAAGATACACTGCACTTGATGTTTCAATGCAGTGCCCTATGCACCATTAAATCCACAAATCGATAGTCACCAGGGCACAGATAAGCAATATATCGACATGTAATCACAGGTCGGTACGAGGTCAATATCGATATTATATATACTTTTTAATTACTTTAGTTAATTTAATTAATTTAGGCAATAAACTAACTGGTTAGTTAGTTTATTGACGTTAATACACAAAAAAGTAGATATAATATCGATAAACGCTTGTTTCGACCTCGAGCCGACCTGTATGTGCATACATGTTGATATATTGGTGATCCCTGCCCAGGAAACCTACTTTTTAAATGGGACCCGCAACCCGGTTCACATGACTTCATAACAGAATAACGATTCGCTGTTCGACATTATTATGTTCGACAATAGTATTGTCGGACGTCCGACATGTCGACCGCAGAGTGGGCAGCAGAGTTGTCTGGGAGTGGAGTTTGGTACACTGTAAAATATGAAACGTACTCCCACAACTCACAATACCAGTGGTACAACTCAAAAAAAATAATTTAAATTTCATATTAGATTTTCCATGGCATTTTTAACAAATAAAGAAATATGTTTTTCTCGTGAAGTTTCTTAGAGGCGGCCAGCGCAAAAAATCATCAAAATATATTAAATACATCATCGGTTATTTTGTATCGTCTCATTTTTTACCATTCATTTATCTCCTTTAACAAATAAAATATAAAAAAATAAGACGTTGTAAACACGCATCTGGTCGATATCTAAAATGTGTGAAAAAATCATTTCTAACTAACTAACTATCTAACCATCACGCCATTTCCCCGAGTGGTAGGCAGAGAGGATAGAACGCCACACCACTCTGTCCTGGCATACTTCTCTTGCTTCCTCCACATTCATACATCTTCTCAAGCACGCACGTCGATTATTCCTACTTCTTACAAGCCCACTTTCAAGCACTTGTTTTACCTGATCATCCCATGTCTTTCTCGGCCTTCCTCGACTTCTACATCCAGGCACAGTCGCATCATATATTTTTTTTCGCCGTTCTTTCATCATCCATTCGCTCTACATGACCGAACCACCGTAAAAGACCTTTCTTAATTTTGTCGATAATGCTTATCTCAGCCTTGCATTCATTAGTGCACCTATCGTACATAGTTTTACTACACATTCGCCTGAGAGATCGCATTTCAACTGCATTCAATCTACTTTCATCCTTATTTTTCCAACTTTCCATGCTACGCTTCCATACATAAGGGTTGGTACCAGAACTCCATTATGCTCAAAAATATTGATGGAACAGATTATAATGGGCATTGTCCACCGGTAATTACATGCGTACCGCTGTAAAAACTTGTAAAGCCTTCCTTTTTGCCCTACGCACCAGTAACCTCAATGGTTTCACCTAACTAGATGGTGTTATGCAGAAAACGGCCAAATACGTAATAATTAAGGAAATCAATCAAATCAGTTAACAAAATTCAGTCGATATAGTGTTATCAATCATCATCATCATCATCATACTAACATAAAAATTGGATTCTTATTATTTTAACGTAAATTAAAAGAATTTTTAAAAAAACTGGCAAGTAAATTTTCTTTAATTTTTTGTGCTCTTTAATTTCGTATCCAAACTTTTTTGATACAATCTATACATCATCATCATCATACCATATCCGTAGAGCATATGGATTCCATAAACTGCCTCCAGGCCAAGCGATCGGCCGCCAGGTCCCGTGCATCCTCCCAAGTCAAAGTCCACGTCCCGCAGCTCTGACGCAAACTGCCGGCGAATAGTCAACAGCGGATGTTCCAGGACCAATAATTACTAGCACGCTAAATTTCCTACAATTTCACGTCCTCTTCAATCTTTGTTTTGCAACCACCTTTCGTTATTCCGAATAACGAAAAAAAAGCTAAAAAGAGGTTAGAAAATAGTTTTAAGGGGCTACTAGGTCCAACCTTTGTTAATTGTAAAATGTAGTAAGCGCCCGGATGAGCGTTCGTTAAAACACGACCAAAATCCGATCGAACGTCGCGCCGTTTGGTTTCATTATTATTTGCATCGCGTAGGTATACAAAAAATACACGATAATCTTTTTCAAATTTAATATAGTAAAATCTACGGAATTTAATATAATCAAAAATCTACTAATGTTTTTACAAATTTTAATCAGATAATGCACTAGATATATACGTATTCTTTAATACATTTTTTTAAAAATCTTATATGTACTGTTTTTGTGTTATGCATCAAATGTTATTAAAAACAGGGGGTTTCTTTAAATTAATTGTGATTCAACGAAATATTTAAATTAAAATTTAGTCAGAAAATTCACTAGAAAAAGAATTAATAATAACGTCATATTTTTTTCATGTTTATTTAATGAACCATGAAGTACAAGGGAATTTTGCCCTGACGTACATGAATGTATGGGGGACCCCGAACCCTCGCCTTAAGTAAATGTAATAATTTTTCAAAGCTTTGGCTGTCAATAAATCCAGAACATCATTTCGAAAACACCGATTTTTCTAACGCTGACATCCGATGGAGCCTTTAAGTATTTAAATTCAAATATCTACTGATTTCATGCGGGTTAGCAAAGTTTTGCTTAGCGCATTCCGTACTATTACGTTTCTGGTAAATACACAAAACTGTCTGGTCCACTGTTAACTTTTAATCATTGTGTTCCTGTGTGTATTTTTGTACCTGCAATTTTTCAATTACTTTGGTTATTTTGTATTCTATTGAGTTGCGTATATTTTGCTCATTTCTGTAGGTACCTACTTAAGTACATCTTATTTTTTAATTGCTGATACTAGGCCCATACTATGAATTTGAAAAATGCTTAACAATCGGTGTAACTTAACAACTTGCCGTGCTTTTTATGAGGACAAGTCTATTTCTAAATCCATAGATATGACAAGATGTAGAAAAAGAGTCGAAGAGAGAAATTTATACAGTAGGTTAAGATTAAATAAATAATTAATCAAATGGCTATTTAAAAGCAATATCCTTTATAATAGGTTATGAAATTTATACAGTAGGTTAATCTTCTTAACAGATGACACCAGCATAGAAAAATTTCTGTAATGCGGAACGACAAAGACGAGTTCAAATATATAGTAGTTCCAAAAATTTGTCTTATATATATATATGGTTATCAGATGATGGGCGGAATGGGGAATTGTAGTACATCAAGTGGCCACTTAACCCAGCCAATGACAGGTCATAAGCCCTGTAAACGCCTAGATAACCCACATTCGTTTCCAGAGTTTCTCTGTCTCTGTCGGGATAAAATAAAATGTATTTATTTTTACTTCATTCATCTAGGAATGAAGCGATGATTTAAAATGCTAAACATTTTTACGTTTTTATTTAGCAAATCAAGAGAAAGATAGAAAACTTGCACAGTACCTACCGTAACCTGTTACGAAGGCACGACACAAATATAATATTATTTTGGTTCTAAATTTCTGCCAATGTTTGCGCCTGTTAATAGGCAAAATGCTTTTCATCATTAGGCTTTAAATTTTTTCAATAAAGTATAGTGCGTCATATTTCAATTTTGAGGCTGCTTGCCGAATTGAAGGTCGAAATATCAGGTGGCATATCAGCCAATACCCACTAATGCAATATTTTAGGCCAAAATTATACTATGGAAAGGTTTGCACGGTGTCAATAAAAAGTAGTGTAATTTAATAATGTATCAAAACATTATTAAATTTAGTTTTTGTGCTTGAATTTCCTAACTTAAATATTAACGCTATGTACATATCTAAAAGCATTATTTGATAGTTTTAGGCCAATGGCCTACTCGTAGACTTATTCTGAACCCCACGTGTGTTGCGAATTTACTGTTTCTTTAAAAAAAAAACATAATTTCATCGGTAATACAAAAAGGCATAATTATTGAGGTACTTAGTTCTCAATGTATCTACCGATAAAATCTTCAAGCTTTTGGATGTAGCTGCACTGCGATCACGAACGTATCCACATGTAGCTGATATATCGCTTTTACATAATATGACCGCGAGACAAAAATGTTTATATTTTTTTATTTAAAATCAACGCAAACAATTGTATATATCTGGATGGGTGGAGAGTAGTTCTTCAAAAAAAATATGTAGCAGGTATTAGGTATTGCATATAAGTATGCTTTATTTATGAATATAAATATATGGGGGGCAGCTTATTATTACAGGTCGCTGCTGAGTGAGTTGCCTTCTTCTGTAATATTATTTTACTAAATAATATAATTTTGAATGTCACTTTTTTTAGTCAAATACGCGCTATATGAGCGCAATGGAGCTTAGAGCACTGCATCGGTACACCAAGTGCAGTGTATCTTGATCATTTTATTACGTGAAGGTAAGATGATCAGTCTCACGCTTCACAACCAGTCCAAGGTATCACACATGAAACATCACATGCAAATAAAATATAACATTTTGACCCCCTACGGGAATCGAACCCGCGACTCATGCACGGAGCCAAATGCGCTACCACTATGCTACGAGGCGGACGCGTTATAGCTGCGATATAATATACATTTAGATGCACTCGTAATTGCAGTGCTGAGATGCAACCAATGCCAATCATCATCATCATCATCAATTCAGCCCGTTGAGGTCCACTGCTGGACATAGGCCTCCCCCTGCCGTCTCCACTCCTCCTGATCCTGCGCCGCCCCCATCCACTGTCTTCCAGCAGACTTCCTGATGTCGTCCACCCATCTCATCGGTGGACGTCCTTGAGGCCTCTGGTTTTTAGGTCTCCACACCAGAACGCGTTTCGTCCATGTGTCGTCCGTCATTCTGGCTATGTGACCGGCCCATTTCCACTTCAACCAAGCAATTCGTTCCACCACGTCGCAGACTTTTGTCTGGCGTCGGATCCAATCGTTCCTTTTTCGGTCTCTTAATGTTATTCCAAGCATAATTCTCTCCATGCTCCTCTTCATGCCAATGTATTAAAAAAAGTAATTGACTTGTTTTTTGTTCTCTTTCTTTACTTTTTAGTAAAAACGTATTTTTCTGATTTTTCCGTAACTGGTTGTCAGAATACGGCTCGGGTCGTTAATATTTGAACAAGGGTGAGTGGCGTAAAGCGAACGAGGGGTGACAGGTTCCTGTTCAGCTAAGGCAGAAGCACAACATCATTCCGTGTATATCGTGTAATTATATTTTTATAAACCCGATACTGTTGCTACCCGGGAGTTGACTCTGTACTTGGAGTATTAAACTATTCCGCATACTCAAATGTTTACTCTTAAGTTTACGAATTATCTGTACTGTATCTGTTGTTATTATTTTTCCAGGGAACACGAATACTCTTCTATACGTAGAGTTTGTTGCCCTGCTGTTATAAAACAATAATAACCGTAATGGCTGCCCCTGAGGCCAGTGTTAGACGATACAAACATGCTTTTGGTAGATATAAACGTGTGTAAAAATCATTCTTCTAGTCCTCTAGTGCTAAATGTAAGAAAATCTAGGACTAAGATTGTGTGGAAGGACGACCGCGGGTAATCGGAACAACCCTGCACCATCCCTACCCTGAAATTGATCCTCCTGTGTAAACTCCTTTCCTAGAGCCACACGACCAAAATCGCAGAAATTTTATTATGAACATCCCGACCGTTTGTTCGAAACGAACACGTGCTCTTTTTATTGGCAAATATTTTTTTTTTGTTTTGGATAGAATTAAAGATATAGTATACAGGACGGAAAATCCACCCAAAACTTAAAATCGACGGATTTGGTGGTTCCGATTATTATTACGTAGGAAGCGTCGTCGGATGTGCGACCCAGCCTCTGGGAACGATCTGCGGACGGACGATCGAATCACTGATAACTATGTAAGAACATCGATTGAATTTACGTATTTGATTTGATACCACGAATATTCACAGATAAAAAAAAAAAAACGATATGAAGTTTAAATTAGTTATAAATTCACGAAAACTAGAAAGGAGACCAGCAACAGACGTGTTACTTAGGCTCTAGTTAAAGACATTGAACAAACGCTTCGTCGACTGAGACAGCATGGTCAAGGCATCGATAGGTGATGTGGTGATTTTCCATCGGTCCAGATGACTGTAATAATCAAAGATAACAACTGCACTTGTTATAAAAATTAAGAAAAACTATGAAAATCATGGAATATACACAAAAATTTTCAGATAGTTTAAGATATGTCGCAATTTAGCTACGCTAGGCTTCGCCGAGATCGCATGTCCGATAATCCGTACGGATGTCATCGTGACTTATTTATTGACATTTGTTCTTTATTAATATTTCATGTGTTGATACCTGGTAAGATATTATCTACCTTTTATGTAATAAACTATCAAGCGATATGTTTCTTGGTGCACTGATGCAGATGAAATAATGCACCATTGGGTGTGGATAAGGGTGTAGTAGTAGTAGTACATTAGAGTTAATTCAGGCCGTGACACTAAAACGCATAATTTGAATAACTTTATTTAAGAAAAATTGATTGCTTCATTTGTAAATTAATCTTTTTTTAGGTGTGAAGTGCAAAAATTATTATGCGATGCTTTAGCACACGACTGCGCACATTTTGTAATGGCTTTTAATTTGCTTTTTTAGTGTAAGGATCGGAACGGGATAATCTGGTGTGTGATCAAAAGAGCTTCTTCACATCTGTCTTAAGCCCGAGTATAATGATAAATAAAGCTCTGCGCAAGTACGCTTTCTATTGGCAGTCTGAAAACGATCCCGTATATACAACGAATACTGTTTAAAAATATGATATGTCTTTTTCAGATATAAGCTGACATGCCAGAATACTGTTTTTTTGTAAACTTTTAAGTAGAACATTGGTATAATGTATGCTTTTAATTTACGTAAAAAAAACCATAACATGTAGGGTAGGGGGGCACTTATAGCTAAATATACAATGGTCCTGAGAGCAAACATCCGATACATTCAACTCCCCTATCGCGTTTTGCAAACATACACATATTTCCGTGTCACACGGGACAGAGTTTCAGACTGCACCAGTTTTTCTGAACAAGATACCTGTGTAGTTTTCTGAACAAGAAACTGTGCGTTCTTGATCAAGGCAAACTGTCGAATACCAACATTAAAGTTTATGTCGTATAGTCAACATAGGAAACCACACACCGAGGAAACCTGTCTATGCGTAAAAACTATTTGCGTCGTGTGTGTGGTTTCCCATAGGATAATTTACATCAAAATAATACTACTTAGAGTTGCTGTTTTGGTCATTATACCGTTTCACCATGTGAGGCCAATAATGACGATAAAATATGTAACGGAAAACTCGACAGGGAGAAAGTCCGTAATAAACATGGTTGGCTGATGGACATCACTGGTCTTCCGTTTAAACTACAAGAGTCACCGGCAATTTTGTCCTGCTTTAATTAATTTGATTTATTTCCTGAGATAACTCGAATATAGTTTATTATTAATTAGGATAATTTAATCTAGCGAAAGAAGTATTTGTGAGAAAATCAATATCAAGGGCGCTGTACATTCGATGTTCTTAATTAATTCCATTCCCTCAATTTATGAGTAAGGATCTAGATAAGATTATTAAGAAACGAATATTAAATCTATACGTCGGCGAAGAACTCCAATTCACCGTGCAGCTGCAATGCGCATGACGGTTGAGTGTTCAGCTTCAACCACGTACAAGGTAAAATTACAACGTCCTAACTAACTAACTTAACCATCACGACATTTATCCGAAGAACATCAGGCAGAGAGGAAGTACGCACATGAGGACACTCTGTCCTGGCACAACTTCTCTTCACTTCCTCCAAATCAATACATCATCTCATGCACGATACCGAAGATATACTAATCGATTATTCCGACTTACTGAAATTTGCCCACTTTCAGCACTTGTCTTACTGATCGCTTGCAGATGTCTTGTCTCGTACCTTCCTCGACTTATCTTTTTGCCAGGCACAGTCGCTCATTAGCTTTGTTTAGATCGTTCGGGGTCATCCAATCCAATATCTCTCTACATGGGGGGAATGCGATGGGTAATTGCGCGGCTGACCTTTTTTTTTTTGTCAAACATAATGTTAGCCGAGCGGATCCTTGCATTCTGCTCTAATTTCAACATTAGTTGCAGAGGAATGGAAAACTATAGTGGAAAACCATGACATTCGCTATGGTTAGATCGCATTTCAACTGGCATTTCAATTTACTTGCAAGTATATTTTTCCTAACTCCACTGGCTTGGCTTCCAAACATAAGGTTTTTTATGGTACCAAGATAAACTCCATTATGCACTGTGAATTAAAATACTATAAATGCGGATACAAGTGACATATTATTAATTCTATGATACAATCAATAAACAATAAAATAAACAATGTTATCCGATTAACAAACGGATAACACAGATTGTTTTTTTATTTTTTCTTTTATTAAAATGCGATTTTACAGGAGGAGCATTTGAAAATATTTTCGTTCGTATGCATTGGTTGTAGATACGACAAAATACGCCCCAAAAAAGCCCTTATTATTGGCAAAATATTTTTTTTGTTTTGGTAGAATTAAAGATATAGTTAAATAAAGACGAAATCCACCAAAAACTCAAAATCGACGATTTGTGGGTTACGATATTATACGTAGGAGGCGTCGATTTACTAAAAATGTTGTCCGCAAGCCTATTATTCTCATAATGCGATTTTATCGACAAATGGAAATATATTTTCGGTGTGAAAATGTAATAATATTACATTTAATATTTAATATTTTAATATTACTTTTTTAATGAATCTCGTAAAAAATTAACTATTTTTCTTTTTTTCAAGCGGTTTTAAAATTTTGCAAATTATTTAGAATTTTATTGTTACCTAACATTTACTATGGCGACAAGTTTGATTTTATGCGAGTGCGAATTTTATTATTTTTTTCTATGACGGTTTTGTATAAAAATTAAGAAACAAAAGATAACTGAAATTTACAATACATTTTCTAGAGAAAACTCTGCGCAAAATTACGTTAAATTTCGTTATCTCTTCATCCACTTTTTTTTCATAGTAGCATTTATTTTCAGCTTAATCTTGTTTGTTAAAACCCGTTTACGAAATAAACTCCAGTTAAAAGCATGCAACAACATACCAATAACCGGCAGTTAAACGTAAATCGTTGATCTAACTTTCAACAAATGCAATTGATTCCGTATTCATAGTGGTCGGTTTACAGTGCGCTGGGAGTGTAGAATTATTTTCTTTAGTAAAAATTATATCAGGGGATGGATCCACCCCCAGATGGACTATGAATACGGACGTAGGGGATAGTATTCCGTGTTTTGAAGAAGTTAAGTTCAGTAAGTTGGTGTCAGTGGCGGTACCATGTACAGTCGTGGGACAACTTTTACGACCCCTTCGAAATTAATGTTAATATTTTTTTATGTTTATGTTCTTCTGCGCGGCTGATAAACTTCACATGAAGCGCGGAAGAAATATGCGTAGTTTATCAGTTTTTATGTGGTCAGCCTATTTTTATCAAATAGACAAAGTGTTTTTTATACAAAAATATATATTATTATTATAGTATTCCTATTATCATAAATAAGGACCTTTTACTAAAGTACACACTAGATTTGATAAATTTACACATGAAGACTAGACGGAAGAAATATGCGTAGTTTATCAGTTTTTATGAATTTGGGTCAGTTAATTATACAAATTCTCTAATAATATTCTTTTAATATTTGTTCATCATTATCATGAATCATCAACGACAAAATGGACTAAAATATTTTGATCAGGGGGATAAATACAAAAGTCAAAAAGACGTACGAAAGAAAGGTTCAGCATAGGTGTATGAAAACAAATTAATAAAAATGTAAACGCATATTGAGAAAGAAAAAAAACTGCTTTTTATTGATCAACTGTTGGGAAACTAAAAAGTCGTTCTTTTAAAATGGGCTTGACAAAATTTTTTCCGTGAAAGCAGAAAAATAAAGCAAAAAATCACAAGATCATCGGTGAAATCCGTTAATAAATCGGATGATTAATAACAGAGATACAATAATTTAAGAACCCCCGCAGACTAGAGACTTTCTATCGGGCGATAGTTCAGTCGGGCTTTTAATCAGTATGAAGATGTATGCAAGTGCGCATACTACAACGATCCGGTATCGGCCGATTGCTGAGTTTAATTTGCCTTTAAACTATCCTATCGATAAACTATCGGCCGATAGCTTAATCAGTATGACGCTCTTCCACGCGCGCACACTTGCCGATCGTTTAATCGGGCGATAGCTTTCTCCTTCGTAGTATTGCAGCAATAATAACTTTTCTTGACAATATTGTTCCAGCATTCATCGCGACCGCTTTCTTCAAAAGTCGTTTATTAACTGGAAAATCATTCGAGAGCAGTTGGCCGACTGTTCTCTAGTCTGCGCACTCATTACCAACCCGACTGTTTTGTTGATTCAGTGTGCGCGCTAACAGCCCAACCCGACTAAACTATCGCCCGATAGAAAGTCTCTAGTCTGCGGGGGTACCTAGATTGTATCTCGCTTATTAATTATCCGATTTACGAATTGATTTGCACTGATGGTTTTCTGATTCTTCGCTTTATTTTTGTGCATTAACAGAAAAATTTGGTTTACAAGCCCATTGTCTATTAGTGTCTATTAGTGTCCATCATGCACGTGTTTTCTGTCAAGTCTTCATAATATATTTCATTCCATCCACTTTCCGCCTTGAAAAAAAGTTGTCCCTATTGAGATATAATTTTTTAAAATTATCTCTTTCAGTTCCCGTGCACATATACGACGAAGATGCCGTGGACCTCGAGCAGCAGGTGCTGTCGGTGCGGAGCTACGCCCTCGAGGACTTCTTCTGGACCGGCTCGGGGGACGGGGCGCCGCCCCCGCAGGGCCCCCCGGCCCGGACCGCCCCGGCGGCCACCACTACCCTGCTGGCCACCGTGTTCCTGGACTCCCCGGGGGGTTAGTTTGTCTCTCTCTTCTTCCCTCTTCTAGTTTCCTAGTACATGACAAGTGGACATCCTGCCGGCCACGAAAATTGTCAAAAAAATTCGATTGGGCAGAACTTTAATTATGTTGTTTACGGGTAGGTACCCAAGGGCTAGGCAGAGAGGATAGAACGCCACACCACTCTGTCCTGGCACACTTTCGTAACTTCCTCCACATTCATACATCTTCTCATGCACGCACGTCGATTGTTCCGATTTTCATGTGACCACTTTCAAGTATTACGTCATACTAGGCCATATACTACGTATGCCTCCCGAGAGCCTTAACCTTGCTTGCCTATTTTACAAGGCATCAGGTTCTCGGCGTCCTGGTCGTCCACTGTTGACAAGGTCGTCGGAGCTGCGGGACGTGGACTTGACTTGGGAGGATGCACGGGAGCTGGCGGCCGATCGCTTGGCCTGAAGGCGGTTTGTGGATTTTATATGCTCCACATAGGGAGCGGATATGGTATAATGAATAATAATGACTTTCAAGTATTTGTTGTACCTGATCATGTCTTTCTCGGCCTTCCTCGACTATTTTCCTGCGAAGATGGAGACAACCAACCAACTCTCTAAGAAGCTCCTGAAATATAAACCAATAGATCGAAGAAATATTAGGTAGTTTGGTTGTGTGAAGAACAACACCGTATCCTTGGGCACAGAAACTATGATGCTAGTGGAGACGTTTCTTCGGCAAGGCCAGGACTGTCAATGGATTATAGCATACCTAGATGATGATTTTTTCTTCAGAGAACTCCATCGTCAGAGGAGAGCGAGGAGGAGGATTGCGTGACCGAGTGCCCCATCTCCCCGGGGGCGCACGGGATCAGCCCCACAGGGGTGGGCGCAGGCCTGCCGCCCCCGGACCAGCGCTACTGGCTGCTCACCGTGCTGCGGGCCCCCGCCGCCCCGGCGCTGCCTGATCTAGACTCGCGCCTGGCTAATCTGTACAGGAAGGCGTTTCTGAGGTTGATAATTTTTTTCCAGTTAAAACTAAATCTATTAAATTTCGGGAATTAACTTTAAAAAATCAGTAGAGCTGTGCTGGACTGAAAAAAGACTCAACATTCGTAAAACCGTATTTAATAGTTTAATGTTACTTCAACTGTTAAATCTTGAATTTTGTAGTGCCTTTTATATGTAGGTACATATAAAAGTTAAATAACTGCTTACATACAAAACAAATGCAAACAAACACATTGTTGCACACGGCCAAATGTTGGTAGGTCCATATTTTTAAGTAATCGCGATGAATTTTGTGTATTCTTAAAAACTTTAAATCCCTATCGGCAATAAGTCAAAACTGTAGTTAGTAAAAAAATTAATTTAAGTACCAACATTTTACCAAAGTGGACTTAATGTACATAGGAACTATACAACTCAAATAACCAATTGACAAACTGATAGGTAGTATCGTAGTACGGATTTTTTGTCTATTTTTTTATTTTATTATCATTGTTATTTTCAGGATTTATGCCTATACAGTAGGTACACCTAATGTAATGTGTTTGCTTGCATGTATTTTCTTCCTCTAAAACAACTATTCATTTGAGTATGAAACCTAAATTTCTAACGCAAATCATTATTTATCATTCCTTATCACAAAATAAATATCCAATTTGGCCTACTTTTCCTAATTTTGCTACTGTACAAGATGTACCTTCAGCAAAGTTTTATCAATATTAACTACTCTCACACCAGATTGATGATTTCAGGGAGTCAATTAACCTAAAATGCATTATGTCAAGGTTTATTACTTTTATAACTAGAAATATCTTTAATTTAGTTTTATTCGCATCAAAAAAAGTTATTTTATAAAAAATTAATCAGGTTGTAGTCCCGTGGGAGAGTTCAAATTTCACCACTTGTTTCCTTCATTCTGTTAGTTATTATTTCCAACTTTTTTATATACATAAATATAGGCCTCTAATGAATTTAGGATTTCTATTATTTTATTCTAAAATGTTATGTTTTAAATTAGGTAGGTACTTAAAATTAGGATTAATAATATAAGTAATGACAATGTTTTTTTAATTAATTAATTAATCTATTCTGGATTAATGTATTACATGAACACATATAAATACTGCTGTTTTTGAGTAATCTCAATAGATGACGAATTAATGTTGGACTTGTTAAAAACCAAAAATTGCTTCTATAAAAAAACAGTTATATGCATGGTTCTGATATGGAGGAAATAAAATAGATTACAATCATATTTCCATATTTTTTATAGGCAGCAAGAGAGACACTTAGGGATAATACCAACGCCATCTCCCGGCATCAGGAAAAAACATCACACATTGAACCATGGCATACTTGACAAAATTGCCAACAAAACAAATGGAAACGATAAAACGACAAAAACTGAATATCCTCTATTGGACAACGTCTTTACAACCAATCCTTCTATTCAAGACTCGCAAGAAACTGACATTTTTGAAGATGTAGAAGACACATCTTTACCTACAAACAGCGACCAAGATTACTCCATTGAGATACCTTTCGAGTATGTGACGAATTATTTCAACACAACGCCATCTAGCGAGATGAGGTTTAAGCGATCCGCAAACGACTGGAGGAAGAAGTTTGAAGAAGTGATGGCGGGTAATGAAAGTACGGAGAGTAACGCGACCAGTGAAGTTGTGAAGAGAGAGGTTCTGATGGAGAACGGGCAGCCGATGGTTGAAGTCTTTCTTCAGAATATAACTAAGGTAGCACATTATTTAAAATTATTCAATGATTTAAGAGACTGTGTTTAAAATTAAGGGTTCTTAAAATAAAGAGAAGAAAATGGTAGGTACAAAAAATAATAAAGCTACGATGAAACTTTCATATTGCAAAAATTCACAATGCATCTCTACCCGTCTGGCTGCCATTTTGAGGGACTGTTGGTCATCGACATTGAAATATCAATACAGACCATCAGGTCTATTGTAAAATAAATTAAATGAATAATCATCAACACAATTCGAACCAGAGTTGTGAATCCAATGTCGCACATGAAAATTTGTGTACTTACACACTTCCTGAATGACACTGAAACCTGTTTAAAATGATATGCTGGAGTTATGGCCTAAGCTGGTGCAAATAAATTATAAGTTCACAGTATATTTACAGTATTTTAGATGAATTTTAAACCTTCGATTACCATTACTTACATTGATGACCAAATTCCTTGGAAATTACTTTCTGCCTTGTACAATCCTGAGTCTTCTATTTTATAAAATTTGTCCAGATGTCATTGTCGGTATGAACTTTTCATGGATTGTTCTCGGTTTCAGGAGGGCAGTGAAGAGTTGAAGGTGATTTACTGGGTGTCGGTTGGAGGAAGACCGGTCCCGGCCAGAACAGCAGCTAAGGACATGAAGCTCCTGGCTGATTCCGAGGTGGTAGCTGAGCTCGGGTATCCCATCACTACAAAAGCCGAACGTAATTTACTCTCAAACTAGTAACATTTCAGTTAACAGTTCAGTGCTGCAATGTAAGGCATTTATTTGTAAAGAAAAGTACTCGAATGCTGACTGCTCAAACAGAATTTGCATGACTTGAATTATTTGATTATATAAGCAGGCAGCTTTTGCTGGTGCGCCAATATCTTTTGTACTGCTTCTTGTCTGCCTTCAGTAGTGGAGTGGACAACTAGGCCTGGCAATTTGTTCCAGTCTGAAACCACCCTACTGGGAAGGAAGTTTTTCTCAGGGTTGAGGTGGAAATGGGGAGGATAGAGCTTCCAGTTGTGGCCCTGTAGGTTGGTTGGTTGATAAAATATTAAATATTAATGAAGATTTTGGATTTACAGCGTATCTGAAATCTCCGGAATACCTGGCCGGGACCGGCGGCGGCCAGGACACGTGGCTGATAGTGGGCGCCGTGACCCTGGCCGCGGTCCTGCTGCTGGTGCTGGTGGCGCTGCTGGCGTGCCGCCTCTCCGGGCGCCGCAAGGCCTCGGGCACCAGCCGCGTGCTGCGCGACGAGAGGTGCGGCAAGGAGAACGTGGCCTACGTCGGGGAGAAGGATGGAAAGGTACCGTAACTGTCATCCATGGTTGATACATCCGAAGTACCTGGCCGGGACATATGGCTTGTAGTGACTCTTCGATTTTCTCCCTGGAATTTAACATGAGCAATGATTTTTTCACACAAGATGCGTGTTTGCACCGTCTTATTTTTTGATATTTTATTTGTTTATTTTTAAATTTTCAAAATCATTGCTCTAATGTTAAATCCTAGGAAGAAAATCGAGGAATGGTTTGTATGGGAAGCGGCCGCGAGTCACGAGGTGGAGTATGCTTTTAATATATTATACTTAAATATACTAAAAAATATTTTAGAATTAGCATACATTATTATATTACACTGGGACTTTCTTACAGTCTCTGGAATGAAATGTTTTTTCTTGTTGCAGTTGGTGAGCGTGGTGTCTCCAGGGAAACAGAAAGGAACGCAGGTGACGGAAGAGCGTTACGTCAGCCCGTCACGGCAGTACGTACGAGGACCGCACTATCTTGTCAACAGAGTTAGCTCAGCGGAGAGCTCGGCTAGGTAAAGTAATCCGACTCAAACAAAGCTTTAAACTATATTGTTTTTCCACATTTTGCCAAATCAACATCTCTAAGTTCATTTAACAATTCCTTACCAATTGTCATAGTATGGTTCGCAATCAAGTCAGTTCTGCCATGAGGAATATTCAGCAATACATGACGTCGGCCTCTGGAATATTTGTCGGGCACATGAAAAGTGAAAAGTCAGAACAATTAATGTGCTTGCGTGTAAAGAATTATGAATGTGCAAGATGCAAAAGAAGTAAATAAATAATATAATCGTAATGTTTTTCTTTAGCACATCCAGTGGATCAGATTTGTCTCAGATGAATGCGACACTGAGACAGCGCCAGAGACTGTTCCAGCAACAAATGCAGAATGAATATGCTGTCGTTAATAAGAAGAACAAAACTAAACATAGAAGAATACGATCCAAGAAAGGTAGTTTGTTTTGATTGTTCTATTTTACTTTTTTTACATGATGGTATTATAAATTTTACGACAAAATTTAAAATAAAATAAATTGTTCAGTTTTGTTCAGGGCAAGATGATTGATGTTACAATGTAAAAAAATCTAATTGGCCAGAAAAATTAACAAATAAAGAATACTAAAAACCACAAAAATTCTATGAATTTTGATTTTCTTCTGGACTCTAAACGGTTAAGTGATTTAGAGTTGGTGACTCTTGGATTAAAATTCCTAGATTCAAATTCCGCTTTTGTTTCTTACTTTCTGGCACAGTAGTTATTTCCAAGCAAAAGTAGCCATGAAATAGAAATATTGAGTTTATCATAAGAACACAAAAATTAAATGTTTAATTATCATTTAATGTGTAGATTTTCATGTTCGTTGTTTATTTATATTCTTGAATTTTTCCAAAATATCGGAAAAGATCAAACCAAACAGGAAGATGAATGTTTCTTCATAATTCAAAAAGTGAGGAGCTTTTTATCTGTTTTATTTTAAGGCTTACATTTAAATAACTGTTTAGTCATGGGCGCGCAATAATTTAAAAAAAAAATCTTTTGATTTCCAGTGGGAATAGTTAACAACACATCGAGTCCTGTGGATATCCGCGGAGACGGGTCCCTTCAGCGGTTCATTGTGTCCGACCCTCCTTCGCCAGCCTCTGCGGATCCCACGTCCTCGGACACCAGCTGCAGCAGCGTGATAGTCAGGAGGCCTAAGGGGGTGGTCAGCCCTACATCCTACCTCTCCATGCCTTCTGTCAAATCCTTCCCCAGGTACAATTCCCTTGGTTTTAATTACGGTTGATATGAAACCGACGTAAACTGAGAAGGATTACAATCGCACCATCAACTGAAAGTAGAGGAAAAATATACTTCCTCTACTTTCAGTTTCAATGAAAATCTACTCTTTGCAATTCGATGAGGGAAGAGGGTACATCACCAAGAAGATACGTCATCACATCTCTCCACCACTAGATTAGTAGCACTAATAGACATCCAATCTTCAAACAGCTTTTATTATGTTTAATCTGACCCATGCCAATCCAAGCCACACATTCATAGTTGGACAAACTCAAAATGTTATTTATACTAACTTTATTTGACTGATTTCTCAGAAACAACGCAGTAGAACCTCTCTCCAAGGTCTTGGAGCCGCTCTGCGTCAGGCACCTGGACATGGATTCTCCTGTGCACCACGACAAAGCTATCGCTAGCCAAGGACCCGAAGGCGCCGTCCACCGCCTCAAGGGCGGGGCCACGGGGGGCAGGGAAGATGGGAGCCTGCCAACGCCTGGAAAGGAGTCTGCCAACGCCAAGGGCTCCCCGGCTCTGGTGAGGTTCGGCAGCATGGACAAGGACCCTGGCGTTGTTAGTCCACTGGTCTGGGATATGCATCAACAAAGGATTCAAGGTACAGTAAGGAATTTTCAAATTTTTTTGTAGGTAACAAAATTCGATGTCGAAATATTTTTTAAATATTTTTTAAATTAGATTATTGAATCTTTTAAATGAATCTTTTCAGATAGCAAACTAGATCTCAGGCACGGAACGATGGACGCCACGAGCGGTGCCAACATCTCCAAAATGCGGCAGCGGTTCAGCGAGCTGGTGGACGACGCCTTCAGCCTGTTCGGCAGCGGGGCCACCACCCCCAAGTCCACGGTCTCCAGCACCGCACAGCCCGTGGCCAAAACCAGGAACTTACCCAGGGCCGGGCTGCTCCCTGATGTGGACGGCAGGAGACATTCTGCCAAGGAAAGGTATTGAAACCACTCAAGGAGGTTCTATAAATTCAAATCCTTTCAATAATGATAATTGCATTGCAGGTTTGTTAAAAAAAACTTATGAAAAGCATTGTGAACTGTTCTGATTGTAAAAATAGCTATTTAGGAAATCCTTTAGATCCCATGAATTCATATTTATACTCTCAAGAGAATATACCTCGTATAGATATAGACTAAATTATCCATAAGAAAATGTTGTTATTTGCGTATTGGAAATACATAACATCACGCAACATTTGTTAAGTGCAATGTGTGATACAATATGTAAGGGGATGTTATCAACTCAAACGAGCCTCCAATAACTTCAATAAATTATCTAAAACTTTGAATATAGACTTATTTAAGAATAACCATAGTGAAGTGCGGCGTTTGCTGTTCGAGTGAAATCTCACTTGTTGAGTTAGCATTTGTTTTTTTTTTCATTTTTTTCTTATAATTTTTTCTAGTATAATCTTACGATGTGAATATTTTTCTTTCTTTTTTATCTTTGTTGTTACTACCTGTGAAAACCTGTAATTGGTCTACTCTGTTTTCTTTTAATGTTATTATAATGTTTTTGACTGTTGGTTTTCCTGTAAATAAATAAAAAAAAAAAAAAAAAACAAATTACCATAACCTCAACCGCTTCTCCGTACAATCATATTCCTCGAATTTCTCCCTGGAATTAGCACTAAAACAGTGAGTTTTAGATAGCAAAAAGAAGTGTGTTTGCATCGTCTTGTTTTTTACATATTTGTTAAAGGAGATAAGTAAGTTATTTAAAAAATAAGTCAGTATCTAAAATTTGTGAAAAAATCATTGCTCTAGTGTTAAATTCCAGGGTCAGTAATCGAATTATCAAAGAAATTTTACTGATTACTGACATAAATATATACACGTTACAACTTGTATATTAAATCAGAATGTTAAAAAGTAAATGGAATTGATGAATTTCGGAGCCACTTTTATTGCAATAATATAATTATTATAAGAGAGATTGAAGTGTAATAATTAAATTAATTAATTATCATTAGCTGTAAACTATAAACTAAACAACTGTGATTGACAAGTAGATGTCGACGGTGGAAAGGAAAAAGTTGCAAAGGAACATTTTCGTTTGTTAGTGATCACAAGACCCTGGTTGTTGCGCTGTTTTGTATTTGTTATACATTTAGAATTTTGCAGTAATCCAGTTGCCATCCACTTGTCGGATAAAAAGTCGGAGCGGCCGCTCACCGCCCTCCCCCCGCGGCCCCCCCCTCCCCCGCCAGGGGACGGCGTGGGGCTCCACCCACATTGTGCCTATGGTGAGTGTAATGAAAAATGTTGGAATACTTTAATCGCCAATTAATAAACACAAGTATCGACTTGATTTACTAACCCGTTAAAAGGTTCCTTTGGGAACAGAGATGTAACATGTTTGTAGATTTTCAGTCAGTTACAAAAAAGTGACATCCAATCTTTAGTTTAAAAGCTAGTACAAATTTACTGAACATTTCAGTCCCGATCTACGAGTGCCGGAGCCGTCCGCCAGGCGTCAGGAGACGGCGACACCCTCAACCCTGATGCTGCACTGTCCTCCAAGGATCCCGCCCTACCGCTCCTGCAGGCCATAAGGAGCGAACTCAACAAACTACCGGGCACCAGTGATGCATAGCTGTACCTAGCGTAAATTTAAGTATACACAAGTCTGTGTGCGAAAGGTAAACAGAAATGAGTCGAAAATTTGAACTTTTTAGGGACAAAATATAATCAGAGAGTTAAGAAATATCATTAAGATGGTTAGTATAACCTGAAATAATGACACGATTTTATTTAATATTTTTAAATGGTTTTTTTAGTAAGGAAATGGAAAGATATTTTTTTCTCAAATTCACCCTTCTTTACCGCGTTAGAAATTTTCTCCATAGTCAATTTGCCATACTTAACTCTTTTTTTTCAGACTCATCTTTACCTTATGCACACAGAAATATTTAGAGTGAAGATTATTGTTTACTTTTAATAAAAATGTGTTCAAATAAAATAGGACAGTTGTGCAATTCTTGCCAAAGTAACCAATAGTGTTAATTGACGGGTCTATGTAATTCTAACATTACTTCTCTTTTGTTTATATCTTCTCCCTATGTGCAGCATAAAACATCATCATCATCATTATCAATCCATTTTTGGCATATGGGTTCCTCAAGCTGCCTCAAGCCAAGCGATTGGCCGCCATTTCTGTGCGTTCTCTCAAGGCAGCTCCGACGTAAACTGTCGAAGAACCGTCAGCAGTGGACATGTGCGTAGATTTTCACGGTCGTTGTTATTTCTATATTTGTTGTTTTTTGGGATTATCCGTGTTGTTTTTTTTTTTCCTGACAAGTCAGCAATAGCCGAACATTTTATTGAGACAGGACACTTTTTCGCCTTTGAACCTAAAATACTACACAAACCAAAGAACTACAACACACGCCTAATTAAAGAGGCGATCGAAATACACAAACATCCAAACAACATTAACAGAGATGACGGACTTAAACTCAAACACACATGGTTTCCAGTATTACACGCAAACACCAAAATACCTACTGCCGACTGCGTCACGGTACAGATTCCGAATACATAAACACACCAAAATACCTACTGCCGACTGCGACACGGTACAAATTCCAAGTACATAAACTCATCACATTTTACATCACATATACTTCACCCTGAAGATGGCCTGCAACGGTGGCCGAAACGTCGGAGAGGAGAAAAAACACAACACGGATAATCCCAAAAAACAACAAATATAGAAATAACAACGACCGTGAAAATCTACGCACATATTTAACCAACCTCTATGGGGAGGAAATCTACAACTCTACACGCCAGCTGGACAATAGCAGACAGAAAAGAGACAAGCTGTTGAATACTCTTTCTTTTTTGCTGCGCTGCCGTGACCAGCAGGTCACACCACACTTCATCACTATCAGACGACACATTCAAACATCAAAGGCTGAGAAAATATTCCAGAGGGCCGAACAAGCCTTAATAAGAGAACGAGTTAATGATACTCGCAAACAACTTGACGCCGTATCGGCAAGACTCTACAAGCTTCACCTTACCTTAAGTGCAACTGTATCGCAAGAAGACTGGACAAAGATTGATATGATTACTTATAATCAATCGGAAAAAGTAAAGATTTTACAAGAAAATCGACAGAAACGCAAATTTGAGAAGCTACAAAAGAAACAAACCACCATTACTAAGAGCTTGGACCCGAACATAGTGGTCAAAAATTTATCAAACCACAAACTAAGCGAAAGCGCAATAGACGTGTTGGCAAAAGGACTAAACTTTGCAGTAACTCCAAAATCCATTTCCAGTTGAGGATATCATTTGTGGAGTCGAAGGAGCTCTAAGAAAATTACCAATAACTGTAGCGGAAGAAATTCGCCAAGACACAGTATCATTCTACGACGAGCGCAGCCTCCTAAGTCCAACTTATCGACATCACAGCTCAAAGCCCTTAAAGAATTACGAAAGAATGAAAATATCGTGATATTACCAGCAGATAAAGGCAATGCGACTGTTATACTGAACAAAACTGACTATACACAGAAGATGCGAGCACTAATAGAAACACCAACATACAGAAAACTTAAAAATAACCCAACGGACAAAGTTGATCGGAGGACGAGAGAATTAGTAAAAGCTTCAAGCATACCCAAGGAAAACCAGCAAGCACTTTTTGTTAAAGCTTCAAGGACACCTTCCATATACGGCCTCCCAAAAATACATAAAAAGGATATGCCTCTTAGACCTATAGTAAGCACAATTGGATCCCCGACCTACAAACTGGCGCAATATTTATCTAAACAACTACAAACGCACACGGGAAAAACTAGTTCATTCGTCAAAGATTCTGCGCACTTCGTGAGCCTTCTCAAAAACATATCAGTCGCAGAGGGAGATATTCTAGTAAGCTTTGACGTAGTCTCACTCTTTACAAATGTTACCAATGAGAGACTCCATGGCACTCTTAAGTGAAGTTTATGATAAGAATATGTGTAACCTGTTCGAACATAGCCTTAAAAGTGGTTATTTTGCATTCCAAGGTGAAATTTACGAACAGATTGAAGGTGTTTCCATGGGATCTCCACTTTCTCCGGTGATAGCGAATTTCTTCATGGAGAAATTCGAAGACACGGCACTTGATACTGCAACATTGACACCAAAAGTATGGCTAAGGTATGTGGATGACATCTTCGCTGTCTGGCCACATGGGATGGAAAAACTTAATATCTTTCTAGACCACATAAATTCATTACACCCCCTTATCAAGTTCACGATGGAATTACAAAATAACGACACTCTTCCATTCTTAGATGTCGAAGTAAGGAAGAATACAAACGGGAGTCTTGGACATACAGTGTACAGAAAACCAACACACACTAACAGGTATCTGCATGCTGACTCGCATCATCACCCAGCACAAAAACGAGGACTAATTAATACGCTGATAACAAGAGCAACACGGATATGTGAAGAATCTACCAAGGAAGATGAAATCAACAAAATAACAGACGCGCTAGAACGTAACGGGTACAGGAAAAAAGAAATTGCCCAAATCGCAAAGTCGCATTCTACAAAACTGATCTTGGAAAATGAACAATCTAAAAGGAGTTGCCTACCTACCCTACATAAAGAATGTCACAGACAGGATTGCAAAAATGCTCAAAAAACAAAATATAAAAACGGCGTTTGGAACAGTCAGCAAAATAAAGGATCACTTGATAAGCCCAAAGGATAAGGATCCACTAGAAACCGAAGCAGTATATAAGTTAAGCTGCCAAGGGTGCGATAAAGTATATATTGGACAAACAGGGCGGACTGTAAAGAAACGCATTGACGAACATAAAAGAGCGTGTAAACTTGGACACCCTGACAAGTCAGCAATAGCCGAACATTTTATTGAGACAGGACACTTTTTCGCCTTTGAACCTAAAATACTACACACAAACCAAAGAACTACAACACACACGCCTAATTAAAGAGGCGATCGAAATACACAAACATCCAAACAACATTAACAGAGATGACGGACTTAAACTCAAACACACATGGTTTCCAGTATTACACGCAAACACCAAAATACCTACTGCCGACTGCGTCACGGTACAGATTCCGAATACATAAACACACCAAAATACCTACTGCCGACTGCGACACGGTACAAATTCCAAGTACATAAACTCATCACATTTTACATCACATATACTTCACCCTGAAGATGGCGCCTGCAACGGTGGCCGAAACGTCGGAGAGGAGAAAAAAACACAACACGGATAATCCCAAAAAACAACAAATATAGAAAGTCAGCAGTGGACGTCTAGGACGCCGAGTACCTGATGCCTTGCAAGCAAGCATGGTTAAATCTCTAAGGAGGCAAAAATCTTCAAAATGCAGCTGTTAGGTTGGCACCGCTTCATGTTTCTATAGTTTGAGCAACATTGCTATACTGTCGTCCTTTTTCTCCTTGTCCATGTAGTATGCGAGAGAAAGAGATGCAAGTAGAATTTTAGGATGGTTTGACTTGACTGTGCTAGTGATTGATAGTTTATTTATTGGTTAAAAAGTCGCTTGGTAGGAGACATTTGGATCCGTTATCTCATACCATTGGTGGAATATAAAGAAAATGGACATTAGGTATATTATTTCGAGTATAGCGATAGTTTTGGTTGTGTACACAAGTTGTTTGTAATATCAAATAGGCAGTGAAAAAATATAGCTAAGCACTTATTTAGTTTACCAGTTATTTATACAATTCTTACATCCCTTTTACATATGTTTTGTTTAGAGAACTCAATACATTTTAAAGAAATTTTTGTTAAGATTGTTTTTAAGGTTAGTGCCTTATTTTATTAATAGGGATTTTCTATTGTTGTATAAAATTAATCCAGATTGTCTCCGTACAATCAGAGTGAACTATGTAATTACAATATTGACAACATCGCCATTCTTTATATTAAGGCTAGATATGTGTCGTCGATCCAATGCCAAAGATGCGAATCTGCAAAACGTCCATTTTAGATGTTTAGTTCAGAAATAGAAATTTGAAATTATAATAAACCTATTTCAATTTTGTAACAAAATAAAATAATTTCCATAGCTAACAAGTAATTATTCTATGCTTCTTAAATAATAATTTAAACAGGTTTATGATACTTAATATTTTAAAACAGCATGACTGAAAATTTTCATCTTTGGCGTTGTATTCTCTTTGCTATTATGACATGTTGCGTTTCTACATTTATTTAAAAAACAGAATAAATTTGTCTCTTATGGATTAACAGAGATTGTACAATTTAGCACATAGAATTAGACTAAACATAATTTAAGTAGCATATATTTAGTTTTGAATCAACAAAGTTGAATCTTCTCCATTTTTCTTATCCTGAATATGATTTAACTAAAAATACCTCATTTACTGCATTTTAAACTATGTAAGCACAAAATATTCGTTTCCAGAGTTTCTCTGTCTCCATTGGGATCTCAATAATATTTTATATTAGCCCAGCATGGGTATAATCCAGTAATTTGTATACAAATTTTTGTACACATTCAAAATGTACTTATACTTCTTCCAAAGTACATTTTCTACGTAAGCTAACAAGTTTAGTACAAAATATACATAGTTAAGCTTCCATATTCCATATCAGTATAAAGTGTACCTAATTTATTTGAGGACCGTCAAACAAGTGAAATTTTTCAGTAAAACCATATTTATTCTAAAAAATGTCGTACTAACTACTTATATCCAATCAAAAGGTAGAGTAACTTGATTTTATGACCTTCAAGTTTTAAGCCATAACTTTTTGGTTTATTTTACCATAGTTATTTAGACAATTTTTTTAATTAAAAAAGTTCCCACTAAAATTTTATTTGTTTGAGAAAATGGTTCTCATTTGTTACATAGTCACGTTTACAACAAACATTGTGAATATAATGTGTCTTATTTAAACTGTATTCAAATAATTCCGTCCATTTTGTATTGTGATGATTAATAATAATTAATTGTGTAGTTGATTTACAATTTTTAATTAAAAATAAATAAATTATCAAGCGTATAATTTTGTTTTATAATTCTGGGCAGGGTACCTTCATGTAGATACAGGGTGCTTAGCATAAACAAACTTCGAGATCGAATTCATTACTTTGTATGGAAAATCATTGCCCTTAGCATACACGATGATTCCTTCGTTTCTCGGTCGCAGCAATGTTTTTCCATACAAAGTGATGAATTTGATCTCGAAGCTTGTTTATGCTAAGCACCCAGACCAGTACAAGTGTTTATAGACCCTGTATCAAGGATTTCTATGGATTTTCTTTGATTTATGTCGTACCGACCTGTATCATGAAGATATATTGGTGATCCCTGGCTCGGAACATTTAAGTCGTTTGCTATTAAAATCCGAAGTAATTTATGGATTTTGAATAGAATAAACCAGTTTGATAATAAACAACACATTTTCTTCTCTGTTTTGCCACGATTAAAGAAAAAAAAACAGTAAAAATAAATAGCTCAACTTCCATAGAAATCTAGCAATCAAAAGTCAGCATTTGAAAACAAAATTTTTTTTAATGTACCATACATTATTAATGATATTTCTTTAACAATCCTTATTATTTAATATATTATGTTGTAAGGAAAAAGTTATCAAGCGATGTATTATGTGCAAAGGAAAATTATGCCAAGCATTTGGTAGAAATAGCAGTCACAACTTGAATATAAATAGATAAAATAAAACAAATCAATTAATTCTTAATTTTTAAATGGCAGTTTAAAATATTCCCAAAACAATACGTATATACATGTTTTGCTTACTTTTTCTTTAAAAAACCGGCATAAATACTATTTTTTTATATTCTTTTAATTTGCCAGCAATTTATATTATATAAGGCAAGACCTAAATTATCCTAGCATAATCCATATTTATACAGTTTAATAATAAATAACCTGAGAATATACAAGAATTTCAAACCTAAATAGTTACACCATTTCTTTAGATTGATATAAAAATGTGCAAAATACTATAATTTATTAAAATAATTTATTAATTCCTTAATTGTTATGTAGCACCAACTTGAAGAATAGGGATCGTCAGAAGGAATGCATCTTGTAAGTAGGAACTACCTTTCCTAGCCTGAAAAAAGGTGTTTAATCTATAAATAACTTATTAAAACAAGAAATTGAAAGAGGTATATATATATATAGGAATGCATAATATTGAAGACTGGATAAAAATATTATTCAATATTCAATACTCATTAATTTTAAATAGCGTAATTGTGATATTGACTTGAAAACACAATATTGGTAGTTCTTGATATAAAAGTATCTCTATTTATGTATCAAAAGTTGCAAATACTACTATTGCTTTCCCTTATCCGCACCTAATGGTGTATAGGGTACTGTACACCAAGTGCAGAGAATTATGATAATTTGTTACATGAAGGCAAGACCATCGCTTTAGCGCCAGTCCAAGAAACAACATTGAAATAAATATTTTATATTGACCCTGTCTGAATAACAAATACAGTTCATTTTATTGGACAAATGAAACAATCTAATAGCATGCAAAGTTTGACGATATTATTTGTTGTATGCTCTCGCTAATCCTATGGAATCCGGTACATTTTCAGAATGGAATAAATTCTGAAAATACCATGAAGAGTCTTGATATTGCATCAAAATGACACTGAAAGTCAAAGTGTTAGTTTATTTACCTCTAAAAATATATTGGTGATGAATTCATTAACTTTTTCTTGCTGCTGACACTTCTGAGCTATCTGATGCAGTTTCTGTGAGTAAACGGCAGCCACTTCTCCGATGTGAGATGACAGGACCGCAGTAACCTGTGAAAAAATATTATAAAAGACAGTTAAACAACATTTTTAAAGCATAATATTAGGCTAGTTACTCACTAGGCACAAGGCACGGGGCCATATTATAAGCCCTTTCATGACTGATAAACTTGCATATTCTCGTGACATAGTATGGCATAATAGATCTGCACAGGTCACGAAACAAGCACTTTCAAGCACAATAATGTATTAGCCATGCACATAAAATATGGACCATGTGATTCTGAGGGCAGTTTGATCTCGATTATCTAATAGATATTATTATTGTTTTAATATGAAAAGTAAACGAACAAAACACATGGATTTTTAATGATATTTCATTTTTCTTACTTCTTTCATGATTCAAAATTTTTATTTCTGTATAGCCTCTTTAAAAAATCTCAGAATGTGCTCAGGTCACATATGGCTCATATTTGACGTTCACAGACGATTATAGTATATCCTTACTGAGTAAGTCCGTCGGCCTCATCAGCTGTGGACCTCCTCTCCCTCACGCTGAGCAGGGCCGTGGCCTTGTGGAGCTGCTGGACGGAGAGCGCGGAGCAGCGCGCCAGGCCGCTGACTGCGGAGTGAGAGATTTCCGAGGCGAGGGTCTCCAGCTCGCTTTCCGAGGAGTCGGAGCTGACCTCATCAGGCCGGAGAATCTCCTTTGTGTCATCCAGGATGTCTTCCCAACATCTACAAAAAATTTTTGTGTTAATCAATTTACCTATTAATATTAGAAAACCTATTTAATTTTGGTACGTTTGTCGGTATCTCGGTAATAACTTCCTTTGAAATCACAGCGCACTTCAGAGATCGGATGTTTACATGCAGGAGTGAGGTATTTCAAGCCTCACTGCTGTACGTGGATGGCCCACTCCTGAAGCAGCGTTTGTGTCCCAAATAAAATAAATAAAGGGCTTTAATACTAACTTCAGAATAGTTTCAAAAGTGAGAGGAACTCCTAGGTCTTTAGTTGCCTCCTGCAATTTAGTTTTCAAGGTTTCTACGTCTAACTTTCCATCACAGTCATCTTCTTCATCATCAGGATCAGGAAGTTCGCAGATATCTGTAAAAAGATACATTTAATAATTCTTATCTGTAGGAATCAGTGCTAAACAAGCTTCTGATGTCAGTACAATCTATGTAGATCTATCGTGATGGGAAATTATAAAGAGCATTGGTTTTCTATTTCTTATTTATTACATAGTGTTTTTACTTTATTCGATCAAATATATAGTTTACCTTTAACTTGAGTCAATGTTTCCTTTAATTCCACCAATTCTTTTCCTTGTGTGTTGCTTAGTAGAGATTGTATCTTCAAATCGCATTGCTTAGAAAGCATTTCTAGAGCTTCCAAATGTACTAGACCTGAAACAAATAAATAAATATATGTAAAGAATTCAAGAAGTAGGTAATCATGATTCATCACACAATTTAAAGATATTAGGTCAATTACCTTGGAAGTCATCGAAGAGAGCTTCAAACCTGGGCGCCTTTCTGTTGCTCTTTTTGTCTCCATCCTCAGACTTGGGTGGCGTTTCTTCCGCTTTATCCTTGGCCTCTCTCAGCAGAGTGGAGAGCTTCACTCTTCCCCCCGGTTCGTCTCCCTGGATCACCCTCATTGTCCTCTTGCCGATTTCTTCCAGAGTGTCCAGGCCGCCAGAGACTACGGCTGTACCTAAAGAATATTAACAAAAAAATATGTTTTAGGCTATAAATACAATAATCGAGAATCAAGGCAACTCAGACTGGGACTTAAGATGTTGGATGAATTGTCTTAAGAGATTGTGGAGGCTGGCACTGCTGCATTGTTTTGCGGGATCAGCAATGGCTATCATAAAACCCATTGCTATTTCATTTTTGCATGAATATTTTTTTAATTTACCTGTGGTTTCAACAAGCTTGGTAACACTCGACACCAATTTGCCGAATTGAAACACTCCGGAATCTTCTGCTGGCTGCTGCATCGGTTTACCTTCATCCTTAGTGTCTCCGACTGGAGATCCCACTTCCTGGTGCTCCTTCATCTCTTTCTCCATCTTCTCCCGAGATGCCCTCTGTATTCTTACCAGCTCTTCGGGATCCGGAACTCCCATTCCAGACTCTATTACGTTTGATACTGTGGTAAAGCCCTGCAAGAATATTTTAGTCAACAGATAATTGTATACTCATAAAATAATGATTTCATAATTTTATAAAAAATCCATTAACAGGTTGACTGCCGTTCTAAAAACAGCGGTAATGCCAATGTATTATTATTTTATTATTAATTACCTGCGACACGTGTGACGTGAGCTGCGAGACCCCCGTGGACAGGAGGCTCGCCCCCCAGCCGCCCCACCCGCCCCAGCCCCCAGCGGGGGGCGCAGCCTGCTCCTTCTCCCCGAGGGAGCTCAGCCGGTCAGCAAGAGTGTTGAACTCGGACACCGTGGGCTGGGTGCTGTAGCTCTCTGAAATCTAAATTTAAAAAGATGTTATATTTATTTCTGTATTCTGAAGTGTGTTAAAACAGAGGTGGCATTCTCCACTTGCTTTCGTTTTGAGTAATAAGTAATAAGTAATAAGCAATTAATTATTTTTTTAATGCTTTTTCTTTTGTTTTGTAATGTTAACGAGATTGCTGTTGTTAAGGAACTAAAAGATATTACCGCTTATGCAGCGAAGTTACAGTATTTTTGTTTCTCTATCCATCCTGATAAATATCTAACTCATTTCAGACCAAAAGTGAAGATAGCCATCTTTGTTTTTAACATGCCTCATTTGCTTATTTATTTACCCAATCCGTCAAAGGGAAGTGTAGTCACAAGACCCGTTCCATTTCTCAATACAAACTTAGTAAACGGCGTAGCCATGACCTGATTCCTATTTTCAAGAACACGGTACTTAAGTTTCATTAAAAATAGAATTTAAAAAATGGAAATTTGTGCAAATATTGTAAAGTTGCCTAGATTACTTTTTTGTGTCAAAAAACCGCTGTAGTATTCTATAGCGTTCTATAGAATACTACAGCGTATAGCATATAGTATTCTATTTGTGTGAATATTTCGATACAAAGTAAAATGGACAAGACTTAATTACTTATCAAAAAATGGGTGAAACATATGTATGGCTCATGCATAGTATTGGACTTACATAGGCGATACTGACTTTGATTAGTAGAAAGAGACACCATACTCCGTATAGTCTGTATTCCGCTTTCAGTTAGAGCTAATAATTGGAGATAAAAAAGTTTTATAATATACTTACATGACTCTTAATGTCTTCTGTGTCATCTCCCCAATCCTCAAATCCATCGTCCCAGCCATCCGCATGATCTTCTTTTTTCACTTCTTTTTTCACAGCATCTTTTTTCACAACAGAGTCTGCAGATTTTTCCGGAGTTTTAGATTTAGGTTCTGTATCGAAATCATTCCATTCATTGTCTGACCAACCGGATTCCTGTGGCTCCTTAGTCTCGACTTCATTTTTATTAACTTTTGAAACGGGTTCTAAAGGTTTCTGTGATTTTATTTCGGGTTCAGCAACCTTTACACCCAATTTCATAGATTGTTTTGGCTTCCGTTCAACAGGCTGTCTTTGTGGTCTTTTTCTTTTTCTGCTCTTTATTTCTTACTTCTATTCCCTCCTTACAATCGTCATCTGTCGATTCTTGGCGATTTTTTCGCGTGGAATTGGTTTGTTCGTCTTTTGGGGACACGGGTTTGACAGGTGAATCAGTAACATCGCTTTTGCTATCAATTATTTTTACATTTGATGATTTATTTGTATTCACGCCGATAAAGTCTTCATCGGCGCTTTCGAAGGCCTCACTATCAGATGTCGTCATTTTTAGGCACAGAAGAAATTTTTCAAATTACTTTGCACAAAATAAACAATATATTTATCATAACGTGTCCGATGACAGAACAGTGACAGAAATGACGTATTAATTTTTCTATGGTTGTTTTCCAGTTGGCAACATTTGACTGGTGTTATCATTTTAGAAACATTTTTAAAAAGTAGTACCTACTCAGTAACATGGCGCCGTTATTTGAAAGTTTCAAAATAATTTCAATGATTATTATAATCGGGAAACTTATTTGATATCAATATATTGTGATCAAAATATACCAACAGTAATAAAACCAACGTTTTAGTTAATCTCTATACTGTAAACTACAATTTTATTAGCTCGTTTTATTTTATACCGCTCATAACGATGTTGTTTTTATCATTTAATTTTCAGCAGATTGTCTTGCCTTCGTGTTTTCTTCAGAATTCTTGTATTTAAAAAATAAAATGTTTGGGAGCTCTGTAAGGTGTTATTTTGGATTAATATAAAAGCAATATCGACATTACTGTCGTGAAATCTTGAAACCAACAACAAAATCAAATGCAAAGGATCTTATGCATAATTTTACTAATTTAGCCGGAGAAATAATCATAATTTTCGGATCTTATGTTAATCGTAAAAGGACATAAAAATACAATAAATTTGTTGAATTCATATCAGAGCCGCACTGAGATAAATTAATACCATAAGTGGAAATACCGATACTGTATAATATTATTCAAGACAATGATTTAGATACATCTTAATTATTCTAGTACTTAATAATAAATATGGAAAATATATAAATATTTTTTGTAGACTTACATATTTTATACAATACGGATAAATAAATATTTAAAATATAAAATTACAAATAACAAAATGAAAATACTTGTACCTTTTAAACTGTAGGTATGCCCGTTTCAAGCTAGCTCCATTTTATAATCTTACATTTAATAATATTTTACATTATCCATAGCTAACTGAACCATTTCTGGTTCGTAAAAACCTACTGTCATCTTACCTTCATGTAATAATTGACCAAGAATCACTGCACTTGGCGTACAAATGCAGTGCCATATTCACCATTGGGTGCGGATAAAGAAAGTAGTAGTAGTAGTAAAAACCGTTATTTATGTACGAAAATTTTTATAATATTTTATTGCCTTTTACAAAAATACATACAATTTAAATACAGTGAAATACAGTTAGTTATAAATAGAAATAAAGAAAACAATTTACATATAAATTGTACTTATTGTAGGTAAAACATTCATTTGATGCATGCTTTGACATATTCATATTACCAAAGTAAACTTCAAATGAATATGAAAATAATGTTACAATTTCGGTACATTTTTCAAGTATTTTTTTAGTCACAAAGTAATTCTATATTATTTCGAACTAAATTTCAATTAAATGAAAACTGAGAAACTTGGTTTTACAGAAAAGGATTGCTTCAGTTTAGAGGTGGATAAAGTTTTGACGGTAGGTAGGTACCTATACACAGGGCTTTTTTTTTCATGTCAAGCTTTTTAATAAAAAAAATAATATATTCAAATGTAACTTAAATGAAATTAAAAGGAGCTAAGCCACGCTATCATTTTAACGAATTATTATTATAATTACTTAAGCGCAAATATTTTTTCGTTTAATTGATTTTAAAATAAAACTGTGAAAAAAGGTGCCGGAACGCCGTTCCACCGCGTTACATGGAAAAAAAAGCCTGCCCCATACAAAAAACTACGAAATGGGATTTAGATTTTTTAAATGCCGATTAAAGTAATAAAATAACCAATCCACACCTGTTCTGAGTTCTGGCACTTAGGAATAAAATTTTATACAGGTTTTACCGCGCAAAATGCAAAACAAGAATTTTACGTGGAGTTAGTGACAATTTTATCTATTCATTTCGTTATCCGAGACAGAATGAAATTCCAATACGTATTATAACATGTGAATACATTGAGATCAGAAAATTATTCAAATGAGCTTGACTCTTGAAGGCTTTGGCTTCACTATGGCGATTATGGACTAAAGGTATTTCGACTGGCTAAACGTCGGTCATACTGCAAATCCGCTTATCTAACATTTTCAAAACCGCGTAAGATTTCGAGCAGGAAAATTTAGATTTCGCGCGACACTAAACGGGCCAAGTAACATCATTCGATGCATTTTTTTTAACCTTGCTAATAATGTACAATGTTTATATTTCATCAAGTGGATTTTTCATCATTGACTGTTCTTTATTGATTATTCAAATATTGTGTTGGGATCAGGCGGGACACATCTGGTGCGGACCAAAGGGAACTTCTCCGCATCTGCCTGAGATGATGAGAAAACCACGGAAAACTCATCATGGAGAAGGCGGACTATTGATGGACATCAACAGTCTTCCAATCAACTTGAAGAGTGTTCGGCATTTTGTGTCCTATTTTTGTTTATTTCCTTCACTATGTTTATCATATATGATACCACCTCTTGTGATAATTTATAACGACTTATCATGGATTGGATGTCCTGTAAATCTTCTATATAGAACAAAAAAACAGTTTTGTTTCTCTTCCTCTAAATTTCGCGGTATTGCAATTATTAGTTACGCGGTTATGCAATATCATCGACGTAAAGTTATTAAGTGACGCTGTTCTCTATACGCGATAAGCCTATCCACCTCTAACTGAAGCATTTTCAGTAAGAAAACGATTTTATATTATTTTTTTTGTTGTAATTTAACATATTTAAAGTAAATTTTAGTGTTGTACAATGTACATAATGTGCCTGTTAATACGAACCAGGCATCAATCACCATAAAATATTTTGGCGAATTATTTGAAATCTTGAAAGATTAAAAAAAAACCTATTATATAAATATATATAGGGAGATACGGCCTAAGTATATGGTGCCTGTGACCACTTTTGCTGGGTAGACCCCCAACCAATAAGAACTTTATTTCAAGAGCTCTGATTGGTTGTTTCAAGTATTCTCTAAGGTCTAAGTCTCTAACTCTAAGATCCGCACTCGATTCAGCCAGAGGAAGACTTTATGAACCCCGGCGAAGTCCAAACACCAAATAACAGGTGGGATAACATCATCAATACCCAGGCTTTGGTAAATCATTTTTAATTTCTGTGTTCTCACTGGGAATCGAACCCGGAACCTCCGTATCGTGTGAGTCAATAGGTGGTCAAGTATTTAGCCATTACGTTACGGAGGCCAACAATATTTAATTTTGTTTGAATATTAATACTGTTAATTATTAGTATGTTACAGACGACGCGCGACGTGAATTCAGTTAAATTTGAAATCTTTTAAAAATATTTTATTTATTTTTATTTTTTTTATTTAATTTTGTTTACGGACCTAAGTCCATTTCAAACATAAAATTATTCTAACACATATATACACAGGTACAATTAAAATAAGATACAATTAAGGAGATAAAAGCTAGGACAAAATTTAAAGTATACATTTATTAGAACTACCACGAGACAAGATCTGGTCTACTCTAGTGATTGTTTAAATCTGGAAAAACTAACACCAAAAAAGTCCAGATCCTGTCTCGAGTTTACAATGCGACACAATCGGTAATATTGTAGGTAAATACCTATATTGTTTACATTGTTGATGATGAGGTTTTAATGTTTGGCAAATAATGGACGGTAGGGGGTCTGGTCAGGATAAAGGTAGTTGTTTATTAATTTAGATTAGGAAGAAGGTGGGTATGTAATCAATTCGAAGGCTGCGGATTTCTGGATCGTAATGCCCTCAAGGCGCAATAATTTTAGCAATCAAGAGTGCGCTGGTTAGGGCATCACCGCAGGCTCCCGGCGCAGAACGCAGTAACGTCAGATAGCAGTAATAGTATGCAGAAATGAAGCCCGGTGACAATAATTGTCGCATTCGTAAAGAGAGAATTTTATTTACGTGATTATCGTCGTGCTTGATAATGGCGGTGGGAGAGCCCGTAGCGGCTGGCGGCAGTCGCCGATACATGCTCGCGCGCTTCGGTCGCTGTATACCGCGCGGACTACTTTCTATACTAGCGCATTCCTCCGCCGGCCCCGTCGCGCGATTGGCCGAGCGTCGTGACGTCACGCACTATAATGAGCTATTCAACATGGCCGTGTAGCTAGTTTCGCGTGTGCCAGTTCCTATTCGTTTTGAATGGATTTAATTAGTGAAATATGCCAAGGAGAAGAAATGGTGAGATACCCTTACCCGATGGTTGGGAATGTGCGAGGGACTACGATGGAAAACTCTATTTTATTGACCACAACACCAAGAAAACGACGTGGATCGACCCGAGAGACAGGTAGGTTCAGTGCGCGAGTGTGTTCACCCCGCGGGGCCCCACGTCAAAACTCCGCATTCCTGAGATGTTTTGTGTGTTTATCCCGTGTCTCGGGCTTCCGGGAGCCCGTGGGGGCCCGTGGAGTGTCCTGGCACCTTTGTGCCCGCTTGTCCTGTCATTTCCTAACTCGCGATCTCATTGTTTATGTCTAAAATCGGAAAACAAACCGAAAGTTCTCGCGGAGGTGCTGCCCTCGCTCTGAAAACGCGCGAGCTAGGGCCGCCGATTTCACACAACATTCTTTACTCGTATTTTAGTAGCGATAAATAGGAATTTATCGACCGTAGAAGTTGATATCGGGTACAGAGTAATCAGAGAAGAGTGGTACGGTCCTTTTGGATCTGTCTAGGTTCAGCTAGTTAGCTGCCACCAGCGGCTAGAGAGAGAGTACGAGTGTAGGTAGATTATTGGTTAGGAAATGCCACTAATCCTAGGATCCGACTGCATTCCTCTAGCCAGCACCAGTGACCGTTCGGATATTGCTCAATAGATGTACCTAATTGACTCACCGAATAATTTCACGAACTGATGGTCCCAGGAATGTCAATGTTCCCATGAGTCAATTTTGAGCGCTCATTATTGACCCGGTACATAACTTTGGAAATAACATATTATTTGTTTGTCTGACCATTGCGCGAATCCATCGGAATTCCATGTGTGCCCACAGTATACAGAGTGATTTATTTAGCTATTCACCGCATGACACGTTATATTTACAGCACTCGATTGTAAACACTTTGCAGACTTCTGCAATCGTCTTATCCCAGAAATTTTCTGAAACTGTTATCACGCTTCTATCGAATACATGTTACATTCCTTACTACCGTAAATTTCCATAAAAAACTTTTTGAGCAGTACAAATATGTATAGAAGATGCGCAAATATATAAAGTTATAGTTGCATGGGAAGATGTACGAATGTGGAGGAAGGAAAAGAAAAAGAAGTGTTTCAGGACAGAGTGGTTAGGCGTTTTATTCTCTCCGCCTGCCCATTTAGAGAAATGGCTTTATGGTTAGTAAGTTAGTTGAAAGCCTTGATATCAAAAGGGAACGTACCAAATACCTAGGCTTATAAAAAGCAACTTTTTATTTTTGTAATCATAATATATGATTGAGATTTTCAATGAAAGTAAAAATTTGAAAGTAATCATGTATTGTGATATGTTGGAATATTCGGTGTGTGTTTGAACAAAAATCAGGAATGTGGTAGGTGTAAGAAAATTAGATTTGAGAAGATTGAGCGGTATGGCTTACAATATCTTTTCTGCCACCTAAAACAAGCTATCTGTGTGAAAATTGTAACATTTTGAATGAATTTTGAATGTTTTTTTTCTTACAAGAAACTCTTTTTTAGTCAATCGAAAACGATTTAAGTTAGAGGTGGGGTGAGGACTTGCCTTTTTATTAAAAACTATGAGAACATAAAACACAATTTCACTGTATTTTTTACTCTTTCATTTACTCATTTTTTGGTTTATATTAAAACCCATTGGTTTTACTTTCTGTTAATTTTTTTTGTTTTTTATGATTATTATTATTATTCCTAGTACAACCTCTTTGGTTCCATGTTTATGATTGCATAAGTTGAGGAAGGCCGAGGAAGGCATGGCACGATCAAGTACAGCAAATACTTGAAAGTGGTCATGTGAAAAGTCGGCGTGCGTGCACTAGAAGATGTATAAATGTGGAGGAAGCAAGGGAAGTGTGCCAGGACAGAGTGGTGTGGCGTTCTATCCTCTCTGCCTACCTGTTCTATGGTTAGTTTATATATCTAAACTGTTGTTTTTCCTAGCAATAAAATAAAATAGAAACACAAGTGAAACTGAAAAATTGTAAATCATGGTTATTGTTAATAACTATTGTTAGAATTGAATTATAAATACTAAATACACACGCTACATCCATATCTACGCTAATACGCGAATTCCGATGTTATCAGTCCTACAGAAGAATTATTTATTATTTATATAGGTATCTATTGCTCATGTTTAAAGATAAATTATGATAAAATATAAATAATAAATTCAGCTTTATCCGTTCATAGTTCACTGTTTGTGTGAATCTGCGGAATGTAAATACAACAACCACAGAACGCATGATTAATGCGTGTATTATGATAATTAAATACATTTAACACGAACAAAGATGTATTGTTTTAATTAATTCATGGGTAATACTTTTTTACAATATTATGATAATTTCTGGGGAAGCTGTTTCGCATTAGATAACCGATCAGACTTCCTTCTTATCCCCACCATTGTGCATAGGGCACCGCAGGGTAGGTAATGTCAAGTGCAGTGTATCGTGTATTTTGATCATTGGCAAGAGGAATTCGACGCCTCCTACGTATAATATCGTAACCCACAAATCGTCGATTTTGAGTTTTTGGTGGATTTCGTCTGTATTTAACTATATCTTTAATTCTACCAAAACGAAAAAATTACTTTGCCAATAATAAAGGCTTTTTTGGGGCGTAATTTTTCGTATCTACAACCAGTGCATATGAACGAAAATATTTTCAAATGCTCCTCCTGTAAAATCGCATTTTGTGGGTTACGATATTATACGTAGGAGGCGTCGAATTGTATTATTCAATTAATTATTAGGACAATTTATAAAGCGCTGTTTTTGCGAAAAATCGCCACAAAAAGAGGCTAGATTTCAACTCGCCCTGCAGCTACCAAGCGCATAGACGGTTGGAGAATTCTAGCCCCTGATTAGAAATATAAACAGATTTGAATTATAAGTTATAAAATTATGCAGGTATATGTAGTTATCAATAATTAGTAAGTAAAAGTGTTTATGTAACTGATTTTCACTAAGCAGAGTAGATGCGGGACGCTAGACAACAACCCAATATTTTTTCAGCAAAGATTACATGTTTCTCTCTCTCTCTTATCCACACCCATTGGTGCATAGGGCACTGCATTGATACACCAAGCGCAGCGGATATTGATCCCTACTTGATACCTGCTAGTACTCGTAGTGAAGCGGATGAATGTTGTAAGAGCCGGGAAAGGTCGAAAATAGATGCCTGATAAAATTCCTGAGATGTTTGAAAGTGGGAATGTCAAAAGTGTGAATAATTGGCGTGCGTACATACACGAGAAGATGCATAATATAAGGAGGAAGAAGAAGATATAAACACATAATGACGTTCTATTTTCGGTATGGTTTGTTATGTACTGGGCCTAATGTAAATATAGTAGTTCGCTATGCCGAAGGTCAACTTCGTTTTCAGAATGCGTCAAGTTGTGGTGGTCTCGTGAATTCCAATTCAATTTTATAAGGGAGCATCTGCGCTCGGTGCTAGTTGAAAATAGATAAAAGAGAACGGAAGAACTTCCTTTCTTCGTTCCTCATCCTCCATTTTGTAAGGAGTTTCTAATTCAAACTTTGAGATGGGTACGTCTTCAGCTTCTATCAGCGCGCGAATGTGGTGGGGGTAGGTACTGGGTACCTACTGTCTGTTCACAGTTATTTTACCTCTGACAGCTATGTTATTTGATTTTTTTTGGACTTCAAAACTACTTAGACAGTTTTGAGATCAGCTAGTTAGCTTAATCCATAGCCCGGATAAGGCACTGCATTGATACACTAAGTTGAATCTTGATCAGTTGTTTCAATACGAAACACAATAGTTGTCAGAGGTAAAATAACTGTGAACAGACTGTACTCCCTTTTAACTAAAAATTAAAATGGCGGACGAGCGATCTGTCAAATGTCTTTTCCGGCGGGATTTGGAACTTTTTCCTTTTCTAGTGAAGTTGACCGCCGCAGTCGCTCGCCATTTCTCGGATCCGTAGATAAGAATATTTTTGAGCGCGGTGTCCTCTCTCGCCATCCGCCGTCCTTGACATCCGCGGTGCGTGTTGCGCCTTTTTTGCCGCCCGAGAACAAAACAAATAACTTGCCGTGTGCGTAAATAATTACGTGGACCGCATTCCGCGGGCACGTCACAGAAGAGGATTTTCCGAAACGCTTCGTCCGGAAAACGAAAGTTGGCACCCGCCGCTTTTGTACTCGTCCGCTTTGTTGCAATGCTCTGTAACGCGAAATGTCTCGAGATTGTCAGCAAGACAAATAATAGTCACGCCCGTATATAGAGAAAACCCAACCAAGAAAATACTTCACTCTTATAAGGCTTGCCTGTGCACAGGAGAGTACCTTAATGGTACTACCTACCTTTCTCACTTCGAGGCTTTTCTCTGATACAAGTAACTAGTTCATCACAGTCTAGGAATCTGATGAATTTGGAGCTGAAATAAACGAGAAAGTAATAATCGTTATAATATTTATCCTGTTTCTCTTAAATTCGTTACGTTAGTACGTTCTCGATTGAAGCTTAGGTTGGATCACATCGCTATCATGTTTTATCAGTAACGATAGGAAAAAAGACACGTTGTTTTTTTTTTTCAAAGTATCCAACGTGTATCAGATGGTGCTGTTGTGGAATAGTCGAATAGTCTGGTCGCGTTCAGATTCTTGGTAATTGTCAATAGCCATTCCCCATACACACATGACAGCCAAAGCGAATGACCATGAACCGAAGTACGCCGGCGAAGAAAAAAATATGTAAATGTCCGCATCTATGAACCGAACGCTTTCGAGGAATCGTGAACCCCCCGTGTTCCTAATTTGAATAATTTAATAGCTTCTCCCGTCCGATCTTTATCTGCGCTTATTTGCGAGCCAATGTTTCAATAAATTACCACAAAATTACAGAAACCTTAGTTTTGGTTGGCCGAATCAAAATTTACCTATGGTCCCCTATTCGTAGATTTTGTCGTAAACACAAATAGACTTGTGTGTGTTGGTGCGGCTTGGAATGCGGGCGTATTCCGTGCGCGTGTGTTAGTGGTAATACAAGTCACGAACACCTGTTCACCTATGGAAACCTCCTATCTCCTATCTATACGTACGGGGACCGGGAATTCGATCGTAGTCGAGATTGTGATCGTACACACACAAAATCAATTTCATTTTGTAGGAACCGCATTCGAAAAACATGGACTGGGTCTGAAAAAAAAAACAATAGTTTAAATGTTGATTTCTTTCTTAACGCTTTTCAACCCTTAGGTCCTGTGGGTAGGATTAAACCTGGATTAAAAAACCAAATATTGTGTACATGTGTTTCTATGAACTTTCAAGGCGTCTTGCATTTTGCTCTCGTTGCTTATTTTACTAAATCGAACGGTCCACACGTCGCGAGATTAGTAAAATAGACGCAACGAATAAAAAAAACCACAACCGCCTACGAGCCGTAATTTTTTACGCAACGATTCAAACGTCTTTTTTATTGATTGCCATTTGTTATTTTTACGAAAACGGCGCCATATAAATTATCCATAATAATAATAAAGGTCTTTAGGTATTCAACTATGTCACTTAGGTATTCAACCATGGTAGAGTAGCTTGAATCGAGCTTGAGCATAGCAGTCATGCTAAAAATCATTGTAGTGAAAAAGATCAAAGCTATGTTCAAAATATCTTCCGTGTATAAAATTTAAATTCGATTCTATCCTTAGAACAAATTCAAATATATTTGAAGAACGTAAAATTTGAATTCAAACGCTATGCGTAGAACGAACGTAAATTTGAATTCAAATTCTATGCGTAGAACAGATTCTGGTGTATAGAACGTAAAATTTGAATTCGAATTCTGTGGTATGGAACAGATTCAGGTAGGTATAGGTACAAAATGTAAAATTTGAACTCAAATTCTATACGTAGAACATATTTATTATTCATATAGTAAATTTGAATTCTGATTCTATGTGTAGAACATATTCAGGTTGATTTTACGACTATGATTTCCAGCCTCTAGTCTCTAGTCTAGAGTTGTAGAGCCGCGCGAGGCAGCAAGCAGCAAGGCTAGGCCAGCCTCAAGAATGCGGCGCGGTCGGGTCGTCGGGCGGGTGAGCGTAGAGACGGCGGGGGGGGGGCTCAATCACCGTGCTGGCGGTGATTGGCTAGCGCTCCGCGGGAAGTGCAGCGAGCCACTCCGGCCGCGCGCCCCCGTGTGACGTCACGGGGAGTGACGTCCTCGGGGGTGCAGGACGGAAGACGGATGACCGGCGCCTTATCTTCCTCCTTTCCTGGTCATTATCTTTTGCAGGTCCGGCCTCAGAGAATACACAAGCAAATCATATAAAAAAAATTCCAGTGTATCTTGTAACAAGTAACACACTTACTTTAGTAGCTATATTAACAATTTCCTGTGTGCAAACATACGATAATAACGCACGCTCGCACTTTAAAAATATACGTATTTAGCTTGTTTTTTGACAAACTGTACAGTTTTCTGAACAAGAAAACTCCTAATACTTTATTCCTGAAACTAAACCTAACTAGGTACTTATGTATTTTGCGAATTTAGATTACGTGAGATTTGAAAAAGGTGAGGCTACTGACTCGGGCTTTTGTTTTTTTGACGTGATAACGTCTAATAAATCGATGAACGCCGGCTGCACACACGAAAAAGCATGACTCATTGTCACGTTCCGCCTGAGCCGAGTGTGCAAGCGAGAGCGCGGAACAGGCGATAGAGAGGCACGATCGACCTTAGCGTTCGGTTTGTGACGCATTTATCTCTCTTCCACTCCATCATGCGTCCGAGTAGAAGGGAGACAGCAGCAGCACACAAGAAAAAAAAAAAAAAAATATGGAAAAATTGTAATTATTTACTTCTGCTTTGTATTATACAAAATAATGATAATTCTGTAATAATAATTCAATTCAATTCATAAAAGTATGCTATTTTTCATCAATGTTTTTTATGACATTATCATGTAAAATTATCGTCCGTAAACCGACTTTACAGACAACCAAAAAATTTTTTTATATAATACATACAATAATTAATTTTTTTTCTAATCTATGAAATACCTCACTGGGCAAGTCCTGTGCTGAGGTATTCATTTACTTTTACAATAATTTTTTTTTAATGACCCGTAGATATTATATTGGTTCCGGGCAGAAGGTCGCCGAAGTTGGCGTTTGGACGGCGCCGGGGTTCACAAAGTCTTCCATCTTCCTCTGCCTTTTCGGTTGCTGTTTTCTCTCAACCCATCACCATTCTAACTGCTATATTTTTTTCCAATTACTACCGAGATTAACCATGTGAACCGCGTCGCAGCACTCGCTAAAATGGCGCTGTGTAAATTGCGCATAATTACCAAGAGACCGCATCCAGACCACGGCTCTGTTATTAACAACATTATGATAAGCGTTGTAAGGTGCAACTGGGTAGTGATGTTACGAATGCGAATTTTCACATTCGCCGAATACCATCGAATTACCGATAGTTCGTATTCGAATACCATCAAACCATGAATTTCATGTGCTTTTTAATTACCCATTGTTTTTATTTTGCTACCATCTTTACTTTTTTCGTTTTTTTGACGTGACTCATTGTCACGTTCCGCCTGAGCCGAGTGTGCAAGCGAGAGCGCGGAACAAGCGATAGAGAGGCACGATCGGCCTAAGCGTTCGGTTTGTGACGCATCTATCTCTCTTTCCACTCCATCGGCCGATGCGTCCGAGTAGAAGGGAGACAGCAGCAGCACACAAGCTACAAAGTGAAAGTGAAATTAACGAGTGCAAAAAATGATAATTTATGTAAAAATTATAATAATTTTCAATTAACTCCTTGCTTTGTATCATACAAAATAAAGATAATTCAGTAATAATAATTCAATTCAATTCATAAAAGTATTATCGTCCGTAAACCGACTTAACAGACAGCCAAAAGTTTTTTTTTTTGAGTATTTATACACTTAAAAATCGGTACCCTAATTCCCTACAAAAATTTTGAATTATATGTGAAATTTTTTTAAGAAGTTTTGTGGCCGTCAATAAGTCCGGAATAAAATTTTAAAACATTTTTTTTTTAACGCTGGCCTCATGTGGAGCCTTATGCCCACTTTATATGAGACAGTTTCTTGTTCAGAAAACTACACAGTTTCTTGTTCAGAAAACTGTGCAGTCTGTCAAACTTCTGTCAAAAGACACGCTAAATATGTGTATTTTTGAAACGCGATTGTATGTTATTATCGTATGTTTGCTCTCAGGAAATTGTATATTTAGCTAATAATGTAAATATGTTATTGTTTTTTTACGTATTTAAAAGCATACAATAAACCAATGTCTATTTAAACGTTTACATAAAAAAACATTGACTGTCATGTCAGCTTAAATCTGACACTAGCACACAGTTTTTCATGCAGTTTTAGCTTTATACGGGACCGTTTTCAGACTGCACAGGAAACTGTGTAGTAAACTGCGCCATATAAAGTGGGCTTTAAGGCCAGCTGATTTATAATATTCGTATTATTTGTATTCGTCAAATAATACAATCGGTATTCATATTCGTGAAAGTGGCATTCGTTGCATCACTAGTTGCAAGTAGTCGCTGATCGCTACAATGTATCTGGATTATGGCGGCCCCCCCCCCCCCCGCCCGGGGAATTCGCCGCGGGTGGGGGGCGCGGTGGGGGGAAACCGCGGGGCGCGGGGGTGACCGGTCCAACCGCTTTTCTCTGTGAAAAATGCAAATGTTAGAATTCCCTTATAGAGACAACTATCGCTGTACCTCCGCCTCACAATATTACATACACATTACGGTTTTTTCCTCCAGTGCTGCAGGGCTGCGAACTTGGGATGAAAAATAAACTGGATCTTTTAACCAGCAATTCGCGGTGTGAGGGTCCAATTTGGTACATCTTTTCAAAAAATATATCGACGCCCACAAAATGCTATTTTATAATATCGTAACCCACAAAATGCTATTTTACAGGAGGAGCATTTTGAAAATATTTTCGTTCGTATTGGCAAAATTTTTTTTTTGTTTTGGTAGAATTAAAGATATAGTTAAAAACAGACACAATCCACCAAAAACTCAAAATCGACGATTTGTGGGTTACGATATTATACGTAGGAGGCGTCGATATACAGGAATAAAATGCACGCTGCAGCCGTATGCTATATAACAATTTCTCTCACACTATAAAACTTCTTACATTCTAAATAACTAACTAACCATTACGCCATTTCCCCGTAGGTGTAGGCAGAGAGGATATAACGCCATATACTGACATCTTTTGCTTCCTCTACATTCATACATCTTCTCATGCACATGCGCCGATTATTCCGACTTTTCACATGTCCACTTTGAAGTACTTGACGTACTTGGTCATGCCATGTCTTTTTCGGCCTTCTTTCGCTTCTACATCCAGGCACACTTGTATTTAAACTTCTTTTAGCCGTTCTTTCATCACTCATTCGCTCCACATGACCAAACCATCGTAAAAGCCCTCTCTTAATTTTGTCGATAATGCTTATCTCAGCCTTGCACTCCGCTCTAATTTAGACATTTGTACACCTATCATACATAGTCTTACCACACATTCGCCTGAGAGATCGAATCAATCACATCCTAATCTTACATTATCGCACTACAAAATGGCAGATTGTTGATGAACTTTGACAAATAATTTCGTGTAGGTATGTAGTTTATTTAATTATATGTAAAAAAAACCTAGCGAAGTTTTCTGCATGGTAAATTGTTGCGTAAATTATCAGGAAGAAAATATACTTTTACAAAGAATTTTTCAGTTTTTCCCTGCTTCAAACTTCAATTTTTGCTGCTTTGGACTCCACCTTTGATTCCACAGCCCTGTTAGATCTCAGAACGGCTTGTATACAATCCACGGTCATTCCGATCATTTCTTTATCTCCCATCTAGATTCTAGATCGAGTCCATTAATTATTCCTCCCTTGCTACCGTTTCACTTCTGGCACTCTTCGGCTTCTAAGATCGTTATTACAGATAGTACCTATCTGCCTGATCATCTTTCTTTATTATTTCGGCACTGTCAAGTTGGTACGTAATGCTGAACTAGAGGGATCATCGCCTAAGTAAACTGTGCAAGATTTTAGACATAACACAACATGTTTTAAGAATAATAATTTGGAGAAAGAAGTGCATCGGTATAACGGCCCATTTGATAAGTGAAACGGTTTTTATTAGGTACTAGGAATATCTTCAAAGATTGTAAAACATGGCCCGTTTTGTATGTCTAGTAACGTTTAGAACTCTACTGAAAATTGTAATGATCGTAAACATTTAATCAGAAGCTTGTTTAGCTACACTCCACCAAAAGAGTTGCAGCCAAATTTACAAGTATTAATTAAGTATATTTACAAGTATTAAAAATAATTATTAATTAAATCAAGTATTAAAACTAACTAACTGTAACCATCAAATCAATTTTTCCCCTTAGGGGTAACAGAGAGGATAGCATCCACTCTGTCCTGAAGAATACTTCTCTAAAATTCCTCCACATTCATGCATTTTCTCATGCACGCACGGCGATTATTCCGACTTCTTCACATATCGGCAAAAATTAAAAATAAATATAATACTTTTGGTAAATCAAATCAATTTTTCTTATTTAATTGTAACTTTTTTTTAAAATTTTTATTTATTTTTAAAAAAAAAAATCTATTATGTGGAAATTGAGTTTACTTTTTACGTGATGGATGAAAAAATTTGTAAATTACGGCAAAATAGAGGTTAAAAATACAGTTTTAGTCGTTTTTCATTCTCATTTAGCTATTTTATATAATACCTACACTAATATTTTTCACACATATATTTTTTACATTTAACCCTAAATAACTTTACATTTTGTTCATTTCTTATTTTCATCTGGAATCTCCTCATACATTTTACATTACACTTAATTTGCTTGATTTACCTTACTATTCTTATCTTACTATCATACATTTTTCTATTTAGCTATAATATAATACCTATTTTAATATTTTTCTACACATGTATTTTTTTACATTGCAACCCTAAATAACTTTACATTTTGTTCATTTCTTATTTCATCAGGAAGCTCCTCATACATTTTAATGTTTTCTACGCTTGATTTACCCTTCCGTTGCAAGCGTCAAATACAAAATATAATGTTACATGTTACCTATCTCTGGGAGGAGATGGCTGGAATTCCACATTCTGGTATCGGGAGATCAGAGGTCGCGAAGGACGCCCGGCGACCGGCGACCGGCGACCGTCCTACCACCGACCGGCCGACCCGGCATACACCCCGCCCGGCTACGGTCGGAAGAATCCCGTGGAATTTTAATTGCCGCTTCTCAGCGTTTGTATTCACTATTCATAATAATTAATTAGAGCCAGGAATTATGGAAGCCGGGGCATCTCTATGAGAATTCCACAACAATTCTGTAATGATAACTTTAAGTAATTATTATTCCTCTCTTCTAGTTTTATCGTACTAACCGTAATTACACTCATTCATGTTACGTCAGTTACAATGATTCAATGATAATTGTCCGGATATCTACGAAATTATTCAGATATTCAGAATGCGCAGTCATTTTCATGTCCGAGAATAAAATTATACTATTCAAATCGTATTCAGTCAGCATTTTTCTTGTCTTTGGTCTTTTTTTTTTAATTTTTTATTTCTTTAAAAAATCTTATAAAATATACATGTATTATATTCCCAGGAGTTATAAAAACTCATTTTGGAACCGGTATTATTCACATTTTTAATTACATATTGCACAATCAAAAAGACGAATAAGAAAGACGATCAAAATTAACACATTCAATCTTAATCCTAAACATCATATCTATCATTGAAAAACATATTTAAATACAGATTTTTAAGGGCTCTACTATGTATTGCTTTATTTATTTTTATTTCATGGGGTAGATTATTATATTGGGATCGAGAAATGTTCATTAGGGGATTTTTTTACCGAATTTTGTGGATCGAAATTTTGGAATGTGGAGGTTTTTTGAATTACGTGTATTGTGACCATGAAGCTCAGAGTTAAAATTGCGTTTCAAACTTGTATGTCTAGAAACATAACTATCGAAAATGATTGTATCAAATCTGGCAACTTCATAAATTTGTCAAGAATATTATTATTCATGTAATTATTATAAAATACGCATTCTCCACCACTAAACAACTAAAAGATAAACATTTTTTTTTGCATAATTCTTCGATAAAAAATAATAAATTGCAGGATGATGTCAAAAAACGACAAATTCAGCAAATTATGATTTGAATAATGCACTGCGAATTTCATGTTAATTTGTATGTTTGTACATTTTTATTTAGCTATAAAAAAAATTCTTACACCTAATATAATACTTTAAAAAAAAAATCTAAATATTTATAACTGATCCCAAAGATGATGCTTTTTGATCTTTTGATCTTAATTTTGTATATTATAGTGTAAGAAATAAAATCTCTTACGAATATTCCAGCAAGCGGTTCTATTCTTGTTACCATTCCAAATAAAAACCGAATGATTCCTGGTTGAATAAGGTAACTGAAATACGTTATTCTTGATATAACTGCAATTTGTAGCCACCCAATATTTTTTATTGGTTTATTTTTGTGTAGTTCTGAAATGATATTATGTTTTAAGTCTATCACTGGCTTTGTCCATTGTCAGCTAATAATCCTTGTTTCCTGTTTCGCCTTGAAAAGTTTAGTTTCGTTGGTCAGACCTCGTGCGTTGTGTTAGAATATCCACCATTGAATATCGATACATTTTATTATTCTGTAAGTTAGTTTCTCCGGCATTTCTTCCCTGCCATATAATTACTGGGACGATTCTCTATCGATTGAGTACGGAAGATGAATTCGCAATAACCCAGAGACATTTGCAATGCAATCCCAATACGCAAACTGTATCTTAAACACCCGTACGTCTTGATTTATTCATACGAGATTCAAGCGACCGAAAAAGCACAAATCAAATGGTAGTGACGTGCATAACCGATCGACCAGAATAATCGGTTATTTTATAACAAGAATTCCTGAAAAATCTAATCCCCTAATGAAAATAAAATCACAATTTGACATCTCAACAGAGACGAGAAGTTTGGAAGGGGATATGGATATCTAGGCGTTTACAGGGCTTATGACCTGTCAGTGGCTGGGTTAAGTGGCCACTTGATGTATTACAACATTCCCCGTTTCACCTAGTATTTTATATCCATATCTGCCAACTATCAGAACTTTTATATACATACAGTGAAATGGCGCGACGCTTCACATGTGAACACTCTCTACCTTGTCTACAAGTATTTGGACACACTCAAAATGTTGTTTATGAAAATAAAATCGCTTAAGAAAATGGCATTATATTATTAAATTTAACACACGCCTTGAGTTGAGTATTTTTCAAATTCATACTATTTTTACGGAATATTCCAGTTAGTTTTTTATATTTTTCAGAACCAGAAAATGAAAAAAAAAATAGTTTCTAAAATTGTTTTACCAATGATACAGTGAAAATTATTAATTTCTGTACTTATAACAATATGTTCTCTTACTAACAAAGCTATCCCGATAAATTAAAAATACAATTCCATTATTTATTTTTCTTCATCCCACATAATTTCCTTCTGTGCGTTTATTTGAATGAATTTTTATTTGAAAACAACATTCATCTGCATTACCTACCTCCTAAACGTCTGTCTACTCTGGATCAGTATTTTGTCTTTTTTCTACTAAACATTGCACAGAGCTCTGACAAGTAACTCGTGACCAGCCGATAGACTCAATGGTCGTATTTCATTGCGACTGTTATGACATAAGGCTGCAGGAATTTGCTATCGGATTGTCATGATCAAAAGTGACACTAAACGAAATAGCTAAATACTTTGTCTTATGTTCCAATAGGTCAATTTATTGGAAATCGACCCCTCCTACGCAAATTATCGTATCTTATAATTTATATAATTTTCATTGCATAAATCTCTTTATAAAATCATTTAAAAAGCATTACTGTCCACGAGTTTCAATTAATATTAATCAAAATACCTAGATTTTAAATATTTTTAATGTTTGTTTATTTCACAATTGCCAAGTTTCTACACTTTTTATTTATCATACGGTTCTTTCGAGTAATATTTCCCTTATTTCATCACCTTTTGCGTTAAGTTTTGCCGAAATAATTATTCCATTTCGCAATTTCTAAATGATTCTTTACTATTTTAATTACCTTTTAAAATATAATTATTTTTCTAATGTTAACCTTTATCCGGTATCCATTAGCTGCTATTAGAAAGCATTTTAGTACACGCCATGGACTATTGATTGACTTCAAAGATGTTTTTTTCTACAAATTATTTTTAGTTTCGACATTTGACACACGAAGGTACCCTTCCTGTAATGAACTCACGATCGTTTAAGCTGCGGCAATAAAGAAAGTCTACTATTTTAAACATTTTGAAACTAAATGTAGGTAGCGGAAATAACGTTTTATCGCCTTTTGCACCTATAAAAAATATACACAGCCCAGAATAGGGCGAATGAAATGCTGCAAATTTAGTAGTAGTCAACAACATCCATAAAACTACTAAAATTGCTGGAACAAATATAAAAATAACGTGTGTTTGTAAATTCAGGTTCTGGTATTATGATTGATGTTAATCAAGAAAAGGCGTTTGCCAGAAAAGGGCTAATCCGAGTAAATGTTACCGGAAAAGCCGAATTGCTACTTCATTGTAGAATTGTCTGAAAATCTTCGGCCATGATAAATAACAAAATTGCTGTAGGTAATTCAACACTCAAGCCCATTTGCTTGGCCCAATTTTTGGTCGTAAGCAGCCAGCCGAATGCTGGCGCTGTCCGAATTGGAATTACTTAGTTGGATTGCGCAATAACAATGGAAACGTGTGACGGAATGTTATGGCCGCGTGTGGTGACCTTAGGCCGAGCCATATTACCTTTACACATCCAGCATAAATCTACCGTTCCATGGCTGCCGCACTTATTCACGTAACGCTAATCTTCAAACCCGCGATGTTTCGCATTTGTATACTTTTAAAAAATCAACAGTCCTGACATGGCAAAACGACAGTCACAACATACTTATAATAATTGAACCAAAAATGTAGTTTCATCTTTAAACACACTTTGGAATTCCATAAAATAAATACCAACTCAATCAATAATTTCACACTGGTCTTAAGGCGTAGTAAACCTACGGTTTGTCTTCCTTTTTTAGACTATAATAACTCTGTGCATGAGTCCGACAGCTTTGCTCAGCTTTAACAGCTTTGAATTTTAAATTCGTGAAGTTTTTGCCGAAATAAGCCACTTTACTTTTTATTGGAATAATTGCTCTAACATTAGCCATATTTACACAGATGAAATTGTGAAAAAAACTACTTAATTGAACTATTTATGTCAAAAACTCAAATCAGTCCAAAATTGACATCGGCCCATCTTTACACAGAACTATCGCAAACTATAAATTAATTTAATATTGAAAACATCTTCGGTTTTGTTAAATTTTTATATTACTATCGAACAGATTCTTTAACCTGACGCGGTAGGACGGATTGACTTCGTAATTTAATTACGCTAAATCGTAATTTATGTAGAATCTACCTTTGTGAATGTTAGTACTTAGTTATAAATATCAATCTAGCCCCTAGCCTTTCAACGAAATAGGTAGAAAGAGGGCAGAAATGTAATGCAGTTGCTATTTTATTTTACTGTATGCCTTAATAAAAATGAAAGCTAATAACGTGGACAGTCACGTTTTGAATTTGCCTTTGTAGTAGGAGAATAGAGGCCAATTGTTGTACTTGTACATTTTAACCTTGTGCTAACGAAAATTCGGTAGATGACAGCTTTGTGGGTCGCGCAGTTAAATTCTTATTACCTTGTTTCCTTTGATAACAATCTCGAGGTTTCTGAGGAATTTTGTTTTATTGTTTTGCCAATTTGTTGTAAAGTCTTGGTTGAATTATAAAACAGTATTTAGCGATTTGTTTCTTCTGTCATTACATATCCAATATAATATGATACATGTATTATATTTTTTAATTTAGTGCAGTTGCAATGAACCAGCAATTTTATCTTCCGATTAATAACATAGATAGTGTATTCCTTTTATTTCTTTGTGTACTTTATCACTATTTCATGGAAACCCAAATGCAAAAAAAAAGTTTTGTGCTCGATCTTAGTCAGTAGTCCCAAGTTTTGAAGTTTTGTTGTTAAAAAACTGACGATTTTGGAATCTAAATCTTCGGTAGCGTGCTTACAAAATCTGTTGAATTTATTGGAATCAATAATAGTCATACTTAAGGGCTGATTGATTGTTTTATGCCATGCAACAGTGGCTGCAAAACGCTCCTTCGTGTTTCGAATGAATATAATATTATCATTGATGCTTTATATGATTTTTAATGCAAGTTCCTTGTTATGTATACTATATACATAAGCGTGAGAATTTCCGTTCCGCGGGCTGAATTTTATTACAAATTAAATCTTACGAAGGTTTTATTAGTAATAAGTTTGTCCATCGCGTCGGAACAATGGATCTTAAAAAGTAACATTTAGGATTTTCTTTGATAAAATAATGAAAGGCAATGCTCGTTTTCTTCGTTCAGCGCGCATGCGTGGACGTCAGTTATGCGATTGGAATTCGAAGAGTTCCTTAACCCGTTTGATCTCTTGTCTTATGCTGAGATCGCTACAAGTTATTGTTTTCCTTTGCTATCTTGGGAAAAACCAATCCACCTACACTTATCTGCCTTCCGATAAAATACCTGTTTTAATTCAACATGGATATGTACAAATTTTATTTAAGTATTTATTTAATCGTGCTAGGTTCGTCCGCTTCAAAGCTTAGTAGTAGCACATTTACTTTTAAAAAAAGTGATAAAATATTTCAAGTAAACTTTTCGGACGATTGATTAAAAACGTCTTTTTTTCAACCCAGAATTTAAGAATGGGATGTGTTCTTTTGAATGAAGATTTTTAAATCGATTTTCTTCTCGGACGATTGATGTAAAATTGAACGTTTTCTTTTAAAAGAGTTTTTTTTTTAAAATAATGTTTTTTTTGATGAATATGCTAACTAATGAACCGTCACGCCATTTTACCGAAAGGGCAGGCATGCCATGACACTTTGTCTTAGCACACTTCCTTTTCTTCCTTCACATTCGTTCATCTCATGCACGCACGTTGATTATTCCGACCTTTCGTTTGTCCATTTTCAAGCACTTGTACTTGATCCATATTTTCCTCAAACTTCCCCGACTTCTATTAATTTCATCAATTTTCATTTCGCATGTGAAGGGTTAATAGCAACAGTATTATGCAACGAATCGTGGCGTATGAATCGCTCTCTTTCGATACATTGATTTTTTTTGCATAGCGAAGAGATTTAATTTAAGAAAATAAAAAAATAGTAAAAACAGTGTACAACAACTGGCGAGGAATGTGGACTTTTCTCGCTTAGCAGGAAATGAAAGGAGCTCGGGCACTAGGGAAGGTGCGGGAGGAGGAGGTGGGGAAGGGGGAGATCCAAGGCGATTCGCGCCGCGGGCGATTTATGCAAGCAATGAGCATACTACGCATAGTACGTAAAATAATAATACTATGGTATCGCTGATCCCTGGACTTTTTAGGCAGACAAAATGGAAACTTTCCGAACACAGGAATTGAAATATACGGGAAAATTTGTTGGAGATCCGGAGAGATTCGCACCGAGGGCGATTTATGCAAGCACACTACACAACATAATATATGAATAATCATAAATACAGATTAATAGTATAATTTCGGTGATCCCTGAACTTTTTAGACATACAAGTTTCGATGACTAAAGATTTTAAACAAAATTATATGTATCTTAGAAAATAGATCCGCGGTGCGATTCTCTAAGGTTTTAGACACTTCTGCGCATACGAATTCAGTACAAAATCGTATGCGCAGTAGTTTAAAAACACTTACAGAATCGAAGCGCTGATCGAGAAAAAATAATTTAATATCCACATTCAGTGCCTTTTATTGGCCCGTGTTATCGATAGACATAGGTACTGATCAATACTCACTGTAGGTATATAGAGTACCTACTATATTTTTTCAAAATCACTCTTCAAATGTATTCGCTATCGGCAAGCGTTATGTGCGGCATATTTCGGGAATTCCACTATTATAGAAATATATAATTAGGTAGATTAAAGTAAGATGTTATCACCTTTAGCCGAACATGTTTGTAGCTAACAATACGCTGGGGTCAAACGCACGTCTTGCCACACTCTTGGGAACCTAGAATATATTATATATTATACTAAATAGAATGATTCGAAACGTGGAAAAAAATATTACTTACTCTTCCTTATCCGCATCTGTAGCTCAATCACAGATAACTATCGACGCAGTTAAAAACGTGCTAACCACGTGCTAACGCTAACCATTTGACCGATCACAATGAACACACGTTCATACCACGTTCGCTTTGCCGAGCACCATAGATATCGCGGCTAAACGTCAAACGTCAAATCAAGAAAGTCAACGCGCGTGTCGGATTGTTTATTATGTCGACTGCTTTTCTCAATATTTGGCTTGCCGAACGCCGGCTAAATGCAATACGGCACTCGAGAAAGATTGAAAGAAGATATGTGCGAAGAAGATATATCTCGGAAAATGGCTCGCGACTAGATGCGCTCGTTTAATAATCCCGATCGATAACTTTTAACGCGTGTTCCACTGTGATCGCGAAAACGTTAAACGTCCATGGTAAGAAATCGTTATCACGTCGCTTATTACCGCGTCGATAGTGATCTGTGATCGAGCTACTGATGTTGCATAGGGCACTTCATCGGTAGGTACACTAAGTGCAGTGAATCTTGATAATTTGTTACACGAAGGCAAGATTATCAGTTTTACGTCTCAGCGGCAGTCCTAGGTCATTTTTACGTGAAATAAACACTTTTATTTTAATAAATACTTCATGTTCGCACAGGAATCGAACAATGCGCTAATCACTACACTGTGAGGCGAACAAAAGAGTGGCATTCATAAGACAGTAGTTGAAAGTAATGAAAACGGTCGCAATTATAATAATTGTAAATAGTTTCCCACAGATTCCTCTTTTACGAATACAATTTACAAATGAAAATTAGTGTAAAA
>JAGVSP010001640.1:0-35737 GCA_022494985.1 Micrasema minimum
TCTAAATTAAAAAAAACAAAAGGGGGAAAAAAAAACCATAACAAACACCGGTTTAAATAAAAACCTTTGATTTTGGTAGCAGAAAGGGCAAAAATCTGGTTTCAGAATAGTTATCTTAGGTGTGTGTTGTTTAGAGAATAAGAATATTAAGAGTTTGTTGTTTTGTCTTAAGGAACGCAGATGGTCGAAGTGCCACTGGACAGACAGCAACCCTTGGTATCTACTGCCTCCGGCGAAAGGGTTTCGTGCCATATGCTACGTATGCATCCCGAAGCCTTAACCGTTCTGTCAATTTACAAGGCATCCGGTTCTCGTCGTCACTGTTGAAATCCGTCTGCCGTTAGCGTCAGAGCTGCGGGACGTGACCAGACCCTTGGAAGAAATGAGCGGAACCAGGCGGCCGACGCTTGGCTTGGAGACAGTTTTGAGTGGAAATTATGATGAATGGATGATTTTTGTGTTCTCCAACCGGGGAATCGAAGCCGAAAACCATCAGTATCGTGAGTCCAGCGTCTTAGCCATCACGCACTTATCGGAGGCCGCCATAAATACGATTTTTAAGTTATATTATATTATTTTGATCCTTAACTTAATATTAATCATATTGAATAAGTGGCTTTTTGTAAGAGTTGTTCAAGGCCATATATTACAGTTTTATATTTAATTAAACGTTTATCTAATGTATTTTCATACTTTATGTTATAGATTTTCTGTGTGCATAACAACACTTTGTAAAACATTTGGACAATAATTTAAACCTCAACTCACAAACATCAATCATTATCATGCGGTCAAACTTTTCAATAGAAATGACAATGTGGTCAAGGCACGATTCAATTAAAAAAGGAAACTTTTAAAACAGTAAAAAAACAATAATTGAAATATTAAACTACATAATATTGACACTGATTCGATATTCCAACCACGCTGTCAGTCATAGAAATTAAATGACCTATGTTTTACATAATATAATGTATTTTCTTATAAAAAAGGTACCTACGTAGTACAACACGTTTATTTTATACACGGTGTAACAAAAACTCGATGTACAAGCGGAAACCAGTGAATCTACGTCATAATTTGAAGTCGATTTTGTAAGTAAAATTTTTGATTTGACCCATAGTTTTTTCGAGAAAATTGAGTGTGAAGCTCATTTTTTTCCATAAATTTTTGCAAATTGTTATCAAATATCATTTATTTAGTCAAATTAATACAATTTATGTAGAAAACATTATAAAAATCAGCATTTTAATAAGAATTTGTGCAATTTTACTTAATCTCCCATTCTTTTTTTAAAGCTCGGATTAAAAAGTCATATCGACACCTTAACATGCAAATTGTGTAACTCCAAAATGGTTACTTAACAGGGCGGGCAAAAAACGAAATGGTGGAATTGCCAAATTTGCAGCATTGCCAATACTAACGTGGCAGTTACCCATTTTTCTTGAGTGGTTTTTAAGGCATTTGTAATAATGTTGGACTCGCCCAATTTACCTAGCACGTGTATTGGAATACAGACAACAAAATGCCAACATAAAGTCATTTTGTCAAAAAATGGAGTTAAACAATTTGCATAATAAGGTATCGATATTACACATTCGAATATGATGTAGATTCACCAGTTTTCGGGTTGTACTACGAGTTTTTTTACACCCTGTATATTAACCAGTAAATTTCAAACCATATTTGTGTGTTTCTAACCAAATTTCTAACCATGTGTACGATTTTTATGGTTTTTAACGACATAGAGCTTTGTGTCGCTAATAAATATGATTTGGCATAGGAAACCGTACTTAACTGTTAGCATGAATGTTTGTAGATTGATGAGCTTCTGTGACCATAAACCCCCGATGTTAGAATAGATGATGCATAAGTTAATTTAGACATTGTAGAAAGGACTACTCTCTTTACTCTCTTAGATCTCGAGTCGTGGGAAAAATAATTAAGAATAGTTGAGAAAGGAAAAAAGAAAAGACAAAAAGATAATCGTTGACAAGTGTTGTGTAAGTGGACGAGATTAACGACGGAAGCGGATATCGTGTGTGTTCTAGACGAGAAATTAAACCAACGAGAAGACGAAAAGGAAGATAAAAATGTAGAGAAAGTGTTCTTGTTAAGGTAGGTATGGGTGTAATTATTATATCCAGACTCTAGACAGTTATGTTACTAACCCTAGAATGTTAGCCTTCGTCTGATCGACGACGCGATTTTAAAACTGCTCTTCAAAATGTATGTATGCGATGCAGTTACAAATGTTTATCTTACAATGTACAAGGATTATATTTACTTCAAAAGGGACATGGCTCTAATTTGCTTTACTCAGTGTGAGGATCGGAGTGGATACTTTTATGTGTACCAAAAGGAGCTTCTTAGCATTTGCCTTACATGACGAAAAAATCACAGTGATACACATTTTAATATTTTTAAATTTGTTTTTTTTAATTTTTAAAACGGAGCTTATAAAAACGGATTGCTTTAAAAGCACCCGTTTCCTAAGCGCACAAAAAGGGTAGTACTGAATATCTGGGGGTTAGTGCTAGAAGTGCCTATGTCAAAAAAGTGCATTGTTCAGGAGAGGGAATTAATTGTTTCTTATAAACAATAGGTGTTAATTACTTTTAACAAAAATATATACATTATGATTCTTTACCCTCTTCACCTTTCAGTGGCTGACATAGGCACATGTAGCATTTAAAAAATGGTAATTTACGGGTGGTTTCTGATACCTAACTCATTTTGACCAAAATCTTAGGCACTTTTAGCATTAACCCCCAGATATATAGTTGATGCGTAGAACCAGGGAGGTGACCATGTCCTTTTTTTTTACATCAGCTACTTACATCAAAACTTGGTTTGAAATTAATAGTCGCATCATACCATAATATAATGACCTGTTTTGGCGGGAAATTGCAATTACGATATTTGAAAAATTAATTACGGACTTAAAAATGATAACAAAAATCCAAAAATCTTTTTTTCCTACCTAAGATATCATCACCGCATAAAAAAATCATAAAAAATTGTCTCGAAGTCCATTCTTCAAATTTTCATTTAATTCAACCGTTTGTTTTCCTATCGACGCCGACGTAATATGTAGTAATAGCAAAGGCAAAGATGCAATGTTAGCCTGAAAATGCAGCCTAAGCATGCCTAATATAATTTCATTTAATTCTGTTCTTTTTTTAAAAAAATATTTTCGCTTGCTGGTTACAATCGGGTCTGAAGACACCAGCATCCAATTAAATATATCGATATTTGTATTAATCCTCGATGTTTTTCTGGAGTGGTCACTTGTAAGTTTTTTTGTATTCCTTATGACCTGCCTCGATACTTTTTGATCGTGGTGGTGATAAGGTAATGGGATCAAATATCTGACGATGACGTTGATAATGATAGTGATAATTATGATGATGATATAGATAGTGAGGATATTGATGTATAGGATTTTTTTTTTTTCAATTTTTTAGTACGGTCACTTTATAATTCAGAAATAATTCAATTCAAGATCTTTTATTTTCTAATGAATTTATTACAATTCAAACCCCAAATACCTTTTATTAGGTATTTCTTTTAAGATAATTGCTCAAAAAGACTTCTTTATACCTATTTCCGACCAGAATATGAAATAAAAAATAATATTATATTTTTGGCGCGCTAAATCGGCTATCCATCCTTGTGTGCGACGCTGAAAAAGGTAAGTATTACATGTATGTAAAATAAGGTTAACAGTCTAGGGTTAAACGAATAACCACTTGGACTGGTCACTGGGTAACGCAGGATGTAAACACAAGACATCATGAGTTAACGGATATTTCCTGACACAGTGTTTAAAAAACAGGTTATTACATTACAAACTTCCGTCACTTTCGTCTATAGCGATTGATCATAGAAAATAAAAAATATTTTCCTTGTATAGTCACAATAGTTCATTAGACAGAAAGATGGTGACTCACTCAGTAGCGACCCATTACAATGATCTGGCCTCGACTTACTAGATAATCCGTGTCGAATCAGGGCATTTTCAGATGCAGATAGAATCGTAAATTGGTGTAGTGGTAGCGTGTTGAGCTAATTAACCCTCTATCCGACGCGTGGAGTCTTTCAAAGCCCGATGTCTAAAAAATTACAAAATTTTCGCACTTAACACTATCCAAGATACACAAAACCTTATGTACCTTTCTAAAAGGGTTTGTACTATGCACATTGCAGCAATTATGTTAGTTCGTGCGCAAGCGTTGTGAGTGACGGACGTGTTTCTGCGCCTGGGGCCTTAAAATACCCCACGTGACAACTCGCCAAAAGCAAAAAATAGCGTTTTTTTTAAATAATTGTTATTATTTTTATCTATTTGCATGATAACTCACATAGCTATAAGTAAAAACTAAAAAAGGGGAATAAAAATTACTTGTAAATTGTCTAAAGAAAGACTTTTTAATTCCTATTTGGTGATACTATGTAAAAATCAATAAATAAAGAGATAATTATGATTATTTTTGACTTGTATTATCGTTTCTTTCCTTTTTTATAAACATATTTTTAAAAACTTGCCACTAAAATCTTCAAAATAAGTTATTTAACCATTTATATTCTGGGGTCTTTAGCGACCCCGGTGGACGAATCACGTAACAAAAAATGCGCGACAGACCGAGGGTTAACTAGAACATAATTTCGCAGGTTAGATTAAGAAAAAACCGTCAAAATACGTAAAATACAAAAAACGCAATCTAAGATTAATCAAAATGGCTTCCCATAAAAATTTTCCTCGAGATATTTTTATTTTTAAACCACAAGGATAATTATTAGATTATATAAAGGATATAGTCGTGACACAGTGGCAGGACATCACAATGAGTAATTAAGAAATGTCCTTGTTACAAGGACAATGGCCAATAAACAGCCTATAACTTTACTATGGCCATTATTAAAGAGTCACGTATCTTTGCTTACTTTGGTAATAGACCAGTCAATATAAATATGTCTGTATAATGTATAGTATGTTTAAATTGTAGTTCGGGACAATGTTAGAATAATTAGAATATAAAAACTTGGAAAACATTGTTAATATCATTTTCAATATTAATTATTAGTCAACAAAGTAAGCAATACAAAAACTTTAAGGGTGAACGAAAATGGAGAACTGGTTATTTTGTACATAATGGCTTCTTTTAAAACGATTTACGAGTAATTATAATTGGTTTGGCCATTTATGGTACTCTCTGGTGATATGTAGTTCGAATTCCTTCCAAATTTTATTCCCTACCTGCATCCATTCCGATTAATTAGTCACCTGTTTTCCAACACCGATTCAGTCTCGAAAATCCGCTTGCGCAACAGCATTACCTCGAACCGCGTTCTCATCCGTTCTTCCTGTAAATCCAAGACCTGTTCTTCCTTCGTTCTTTTCCAACAAAATCCCTTCGCCAACCCCTTTCCAAGCTTCCCAGTACCCAGCCCCTGAATCCCCCTCGGTGAAAGTCAGTTATAGTGCGCCATGTTCCCTCGGTTGTGTCCAGCCGCGTCAGCTCAACGTGGTGTTTCCAGGGTATTCCAGATACCTTCGCCCTTTCCTGGTGGTCCTTCATCGTCATTCGCCCAGTTGAGTCCAGCTCTGGTAAGTCCCTGAATATTCGATCCGTTCGTTCGGACGAAGTTACCAGAGAGTCTCATCGTGGCGGAATCAATAATCCCTTCGCCAGTAATTAATGAGTCGCCAGTACACTTAAACCTAAAACTCAGCCCCTTTTTGTGTAAATCCCTGGTGAAAGTCAGTATCGTTGCGCCAAGTTTCCCTCATTGGTGTCAATAATCCCGGAATCACCTAACGTCGTTCGGACGAGGTTACCAGGAGCCCTTCATGGTGGCGGAATCTTCATTTCCCACAATTTATTAATTGGAGTAAAATTGAATATTCCGATTTCCTCGTTCGGATCCGCCAAGTTAGTTTCGTTTTATACACTTCCCCGGAAATAATTACTAAGGGAGTAAATTGTGAACCATCAAATCTATTTTTTAAGTTTGTCCTTGAGTAAATTTAAAATTTATCACCATAAGATCATTCTTGTTTGGCATTAAAATAGAAACCTTTAAATAAGAAAATTTAGGTATTTTTCAGGTTCCAACTCCCTTGAAGATACGAAATAACGAAAAATGCTTAGTAAAAATCAATTGACTGTCCTTAATGTAATCTAAAACTTTATTTTTACTCGACTATAACAGTTTATAAGACACTAGAGGACTTGCTTATTTTGTTAGAGTTTAGCTAAATCGTTTGTTAAGAGTTCAATGGCTTCTTTTTGTTGTACGAGTATTATCATGGCTCGTCTTCAACTCATAAGTCATTTTCATTATTACAATGAATTTTAGAAAACAGGAAAGCCATGCAATATGAGCACGTTGGTTTACCATGCATGAGGTCGCGGGTTCGATCCCCGACGGGGGTAGTATTAAATATTTAATTCGATGTGGTTTTTGACATAAAAAAATTTTATATAAAGGTGATACCTTGGACAGTAACATAAAGGCAAGACTAAATCATATTATCTCACTAATGATCAAGGTTTAATGCACTTGGTGTATGAATGCACCATTGGGTGCGGATAAGGGTAGGGTGGGGATAATTTTTTATTGTATCTACTACTACTACTTCCCCTTATCCGCACCCGATGGTGCATAGGGCACTGCATGGTACACCAAGTGCAGTGATTCTTGATCATTTTATCTACTATTTTTAATGTATCGACTATTTTTTTATTATTTCATTGTAAATTCAATATTTTATTATTTCATTGTGAATTCAAAAAGCTATATACAGTAAGTTACAAATACAGACATGATCTTTAAACTCCTTCAGAAATCCTTCCTTAAATTTAATGAAAAATAAAAAAAAAAAACAATTTTTATAATTATACTAGTTTATTATATGGGTGGGCTAATATGTACGAGATGTATGTGTAAAAAATCGGTGTCCGGAAATTTGTGCGCGGACATTTTGCCGAAACACATTTCACCGACGACAGTTCGCCGACAAGACATTTCACCGACAGGCTATTTCTTCGACACAGCATTTCGCCGACAAGCATTTGATCGCCGAGCACTTCATCGACTAATCAATTCACCGACTACCATTTGTACGCCAGGAGAGTACAGTCCGCCAAATATTTATTCTACAGATGTTATTCAGCGCGGAAAAAATACTTACGTCCTTACGGAGTTAACTGCTCAGTATTAATTTATGATTCTTATTAGAAATTTTGTATTTCATAAAATTTCGGGGTAAGAGATGATTTTTTTTAAGAAGCGCAATATTTAAATAAAAATAATTTTACATTGAAGTGGAACCCAAATTTAAAAAAATGCTTGTATAAAAAGCATTTTATTAAATAACGTTCTTATTTAATGAATAAGATACAAAATATTTTGATTGCGTTCTATTATAAAAATAAATTATTCATATATATAATCTTTTTTTTTTGTTTAGTTTAGTCTAACTGATGATTTTTTAATAGAGAAGTAGAAAAAATGCTGAATTCTAACCTAAGATAGAAAAACATTGCCATTAAAAGGTTTGTTATTATTACTATTATTATTATGGATAATTTATATAGCGCAGCCCTCAAGGTAGCTTTGTAGTAGATTCAAAGGAAACTACTACATGTGTAGTGTATTTTTCTTAGAATTTTTTTTTTATTAGCTTACATTTTATTTAGTAGAAATAATAGATGAAAAAAAGAGACATACATTATATTTAAATAATATTCATATAAAGTTTTAAAAACTTAAAAATTATATATTAATGTAAAATGGCTAAACTGATTTATGGTGCGATTTTCTGGATGTAGAAGCTGAAGAAGGCCGAGAGAGATATGGCGTGATTAAGTACATACAACAAAATACTTAAAAATGGTCATATGATAAGTTGGAATAATCGGCGTGCGTGCGTGATAAGATGTATGGAGGAAGCAAGAAAAGTGTGCCAGGACAGAGTAGTGTGGCGTTCAAACCTTTTTAACTATCGTTTCGGGGAAATGGCGTAATTGTTAGTTAGTTAGTTTTGGTCCGTTTTAGCAAACAAATGCGATATTTTTTTGTGCGAAATTAAAATTTAAAAAAAAATGAATGGAAAACGCCGCTTTTTATGCCTAGCCCGTTTTTGTAATTGAATGCTAAAAAAATATACACACCATTAGTTGCATAATATATAGGAGAAAGAAAGGTGAGGATAAAAAAAATAAAACAAATACATTTATCTCGCTAAGGTTGCCTTCTGCTTATACAATATACCTATTTACCTATTCATCATATCAAATCATTAATCAATAATCACGATAATTCGCTATTCATAAATTAGGTATGTAGGTACCTACACATTTGTTTGTTTTACCAATAAACTCGACTTTACTACATTATTATTATTATTATTATTAGAAAAATCGCCACAAGAGCGCTGTACAGAAAGAGGCTAGATCTCAACTCGTCCTGCAGCTACCAAGCGCATAGACGGTTGAAGAATTCTAGCCTCTGATTAGAAATATCTTAAACAGATTTTAATTATAAGTTACAAAATTATGTAAAATTATGAGAAGTAGGTAAAAAAGTTTTTGTAACTGATTTTCACTAAGTAGAAGGCTTCCATCTTGCAGCTTCAAAGCGCATGGATGATTGAGGATCTAGCCCCCTTTATACTACGAATCTACACTGTGTGGTATTTCAAAGAATTTTCGTGCTTTTAGTATAAAATTAGAATTAGAACATGAAAAATTTACATTGATGCACTTTATCCATAATTGATAAGCTTTGCATCTCTTCGCTTATTTTTCGATTTAAATTTTTAAAAATGAAATACGTAAACAATCTTGTATTTTGATACGTTTGTACCAAGGTCATCATAAAGCCTGTAAACGGATCTGTTGCAACCGTTGCATTTTTTGTGATTTTTTATTGCCTTATACCTATCCGAACCATAAACTACCACTGCATGGCCCATGCCGCTTTGACTTCATGTTTAATACAATGGTGGTACTTTCTATTCCTTTTTTTAGGAACATCTTTTTTTTAAATATCTTTGGTAAAAACATTTTTATGGATATGTATTGTTTTGCGTTGCATAAATATTTTTCCCCGATAACAAGTCAAGTCGTGCCAATTTTCACCTAAAAACGATTTTGCAAGAATTGCTGGATAATAAAATATACAATACCTACTAACCATGTTTATAAAATAAAAACAATATTGACCGTAAACCTATGATCGCAAGACGAGTTTCTTGTAATTTGGCACAAGAGTCATTGACGAGCAATTGATTTCAATAAATTGCAAAGACAAATCATAATTTGCTTTAATGATAACTCCTTAACTAAGAGTTTTTTCAAATGGGTGAATCATATCTATGTATGTAAAAATATGTATATAAAATAAATGAATATTATTTTTTTATCCACTTCGTATCACGATGGGCTACCTATATTTATATATTATATCGCACCCCGGCAATTAAAGAGAGACAACTCAAAATTTAGAAAAATAGAGGTTTTGTACTTTTTTGGTGGTTTTTTACCATAAAAGCTCTTAAACCTTTGCGACAGATGTCGTAGAAATTACAACCAAAAAAATTGAGAAAAAATTAAGAAACAAAAAAGTTAGTGTTTTTAGCCATTTCCCAAAAAAAGGTTTTTTTAGAGTAAGTTGACTCTCTTTTGTTCCCGGGGTGCGATATGTGATACCTTGGACTGGTTCTAAAGTGTAAGATCGGCTTGCCTTCATGTAATAAATTATCTATGTACATCGCTGCACTTAATTTCACCAATGGAGTGGCCTGTGTACTTTAGGGTACGGATAAGGGAACGGTTTGTATTCTACTTTTTGCGGAAAGCACAGCCAGTGCATGTGGAGTGATATGGTCGAACTTAGAGATTCCGAAAATAAGTCTAGCTGCATCGTTCAGTACTGATTGCAGGCGAGAGGTAGATTCGAGGATTCCTGATTAGAATCTCTAGGTTCGAATCTCACTCCAGCACAACTGGTTCCCTGCTTTCTGGCACAGTTATTTCCGACCATTTGAAAACAGCCACAAAATTTAAATATTGAGTAAGTATATCATTATACTTTCCCATATTCGCACCATATGGTGCTTATGGCGTATCTTGGTCGCTTTTTATCACATAAAGGCAAGATGATCAGTCCTACGCTTCAGTACCAGTCCAAGGTATCAAACATGAAATATTGAATTGAAAATTACATGTAAATAAATATTTCATGTTGACCCCCTACGGGAATCGAACCTGCGACCTTATGCACGGTAGCCAAATTCGCTACCACTATGATATGAGGCGAGTATATCATAAAAACCCAAATGTTTCTTTTTACGAAAAAAAAAATGCAAAAGAGAAATTAAGAAATGCATATTTTTTTCTGCTTTAGATTAAGAATTACCAAATCTATAAAAAATAATGTTTGATAAATAGAAGGAGAAAAAGGGCCCTTTGCTCGGGTCGCAAGCTACTAGCATACCATACGGTCCCAGTGTTTTTGATGAGAAATTTTAAGATAGGTTTAAAAGGTTTAATTTTAAGATACCTTTGTATCCGAATCTGGAATACCACTCTTCATTAAAAAAAATATATTTCATAAAAAATATTTCACAAATATATTGAACTGGCGCTGAAGCGTAAGACTGATCATCTTGGCTTCATGTCATTATAGGGTTGCCATCGGTTATATTTCATGATTTACTAGGATCGAAAAATACGGGTATTTAGGTTGTTTTGGGAGACATAATAAGAATATTTAATATGCATTATGGCATAATAAAAAGATCAAGATCACTCTCTTGGTGTACCAAAGCAGTGCCTTATGCGCCCTTAGGTCAGGATAGAAAAAATAATAGTTCTTATTTTTAGATTAATTATCTGAAAAATTTTATTCGACATTTAAGAACTGCATTTAAGACTGCAAAATGATTTAGTTTTTTATTATAAACCTATAATTTGATTTCTTACCACTTTTTAAAAAAAAATATTTAAAAAAATTGATTTATCTATCTCTTTTTTTTATCCGACTATAATGGTTTAATGATTTTTTGTACCTAAACAAAGTGCACTCATTGCATTTAAGACAAGAAGATCAGTCATACGCTTCATTGCTGCTGACGTATGTCTCTTAAGTCCTAAGTACTTTCTTAATATATGCCTACCCTCTATTTTTAGCAAAGGTTTTTATTTATGAGATATCATAAATTTGGTAGGTACTTTGGTACTATAAATACATTCTAGTATATAGTAAATTTTCATAAGGTACCCTGCATGTTTTCGCTGAATACTGCTGGTTCTTCTGTAAAGCTTCAAAGAGAGGGACCGAAAAGGTTTTTAAAAAGAGAGATACCAATTATTTTGAGTAGAAGATTTGCCAAAAAGTTATCAAATAAATACAATTTTTTATTGACTACAATATAAGTGTATTGTTATATAAGAAGTTGATTTTTTTTCGATAAATTTTTAAAATTCTCTATTAAATATAATTTATTTAGTCAAATTAATAGTATCCATAAAGAAAAGAAAATCAAAACCACAATTTTAATAAGTATTTGTGCAATTTTCCCTTATTCTGCGGTAGGTAGAAGAAAAAAAAAATTACAAGCTCAGATTCATATACACATTCGACTCCAAATATGATGTAGATTCATCAGTTTTTCGGGTTGTTACATCATGAGTTCGTTATTTTTAGATTAATTTTCCATGTGAAATTTAACAGTCATAATCCATGGCATATAATTTTGAAATAAGAAGTTATTAACATAATTTTTTATTATTAACACGAAGTACTATTGTGCATTTAAAAAATAATAAATTTTCAAACAGTTAGTAATTTAATACGTAATCTACTTGAATGGTGTAGGTATTCACGAATTGAATGGGTATCTTCACCAAGTGCAATGATTCCGGATAATTTTATAAATTATGAAAGTAATATAAGTTCAGTAATTATGGCTCCTTTGAGGTATATTTATACGAAAAAGGCGTTATTCAGTAGGTAATGATAAAAATTAAAAAAAGATTCATCTTACGCTTCAGTGCCAGTCCAAGGTACCACATTAAAAATTATTATCATATGTATTTATTTATCGTTTCATTACATTAATATTTTTTTTGCAGTTTGGAATGTTTATATTTCAGTTTTAGGTCTAACCCCGTGTTGAACTGAAATAGTACATGTATATATTATTTGAAAATTTGAAACATATTAATAATTAAACAATAACAATAGTAAAAAAACTAAATTAAATTAATTCAATGACAGGAAAACAAAAAAAAATTAAAATAAAATAATACTCGCTCGACCATAGTTCATTGGTACATTTAGTGACGTACGGAATACTGCCGATTGTTGACTTATTCGTATCGCTACTTTGCTTTTAAAAATGACTCGGGATTCCGAAACACGGCATTTCTCTTTTTCAAGGGATGGTATACAATAGAAATTGGAATAAGAGGTTTTATTATTGCCAAGCGATTATAGTTTATAGTATTCTGTACATGTGGTCAGGTCTATTGTTTGTGTAAGATTGAGAAATGAATACGTTTTTTACTATGGGTGAGTAGTGTTATGGGTGCAATATCACACTTATAGCTAAAAAACGTCGTAAATTACCCATCTATTCATCCCTCTACCATAAACAAACAATAGGCCAGACCACGTGTACCACGTTTACCGACATACTATACTCACAACTTAGCAATAATATTACAAACTACTTGTTTCAATTTAAGTTTTGTACTATCCCTATTGTACACTATTTTTGTTTCAATTTCAATAATTGATAGTGTATAATATCCCTTGAAAAAGTTACACGCGTTGTTTCAATATTTTAGTAATGTTACTATTCCTAGGAATAAAAATTTCATTTATGTAGCTAGGTAATAGGTACTTGACAGAAAATGGTGGCATTCAGAAAGAACTGGGATTACGGCTTGGAGTAGCAAGCGCCGCATTGAACAGTATGAAAGCTGTCTGGATATCGGATGTTTACTCGGCTAAAACAAAATTCCGCCTTTATAACGCCTGCATCACACCTGTTCTCGTCTATGACTGCGAATCATGGCACCTAACCAGGGCCCAAAATGCCAGACTTCTGAGTTTTGAGAATAGGTGTCTTAGAAGAATATTAGGTGTGCGGTGGTTTGACTTTGCAAGGAACACAGAAGTGAGGCGACGGACACAGCAGCCCGTGGTATCTACTGGCTAGGCCATATACTTCGTATGCCTCCCGAGAGCCTTAACCATGCTTGCCTATTTTACAAGGCATCAGGTTCCTAGCGTCCTGGACGTCCACTGTTGATAATTCGCCGGCAGTTTGCGTCAGAGCTGCGGGACGTGGACTTGACTTAGGAGGATGCGCGGGAGCTGGCGGCCGATTGCTTGGCTAAAAGGCAGTTTGTGAAATCCATATGCTTCACATAGGGAGCGGATATATGGTATGATGATGATGATGATGATATGGTATATGTACATATATGAATAATTTATTTTTTTAACAGAACGCAATCAAAATATTTTGTATCTTATTCATTAAATAAGAACGTTATTTAATAAAATGCTTTTTATACAAGCATTTTTTTAAATTTGGGTTCCACTTCAATGTAAAATTATTTTTATTTAAATATTGCGCTTCTTAAAAAAATCATTCTTACCCCGAAATTTTTATGAAATACAAAAATTTCTAATAAGAATCATAAATTAATACTGAGCAGTTAACTCCGTAAGGACGTAAGTATTTTTTCCGCGCTGAATAACATCTGTAGAATAAATATTTGGCGGACTGTACTCTCCTGGCGTACAAATGGTAGTCGGTGAATTGATTAGTCGATGAAGTGCTCGGCGATCAAATGCTTGTCGGCGAAATGCTGTGTCGAAGAAATAGCCCGTCGGTGAAATGTCTTGTCGGCGAACTGTCGTCGGTGAAATGTGTTTCGGCCAAATGTCCGCGCACAAATTCATAAATGTCATATTTCAATGTTGGTCCGAGTGTCGATCCTGTGGGACACCAAAAGTAATATTCTGAATATAGTTGACAAGACCCCCACCACCTCTAAAAGAATTATTTCCGATTCACTAAAATACAGTTTTCTTACAATTTAACATCTCAACAAAGACGAAAGGTTTGAAAAGGAATATGGATATCTAGGCATTTGCAGGGCTAATGACCTATCATTGGCTGGGTTGAGTGCCCAGTTTTTGGCTACAAGTATTTGGACACAATCAAAATTATGTTTATATGGTTTTCTACAAAAATCATTGTGTTTTTCCCATTTCCTCATATTTTAGCACAAATTCAGCTCAATTTTTATACAAGTATCTGGTTTTTAATTACCGAAATGCTTTAGTTAGAGTTGGTGGAAGTTTGTCAATCTTATTAGAAATAGGACCAAAGGTAAAACTCAGCAAAATCTTGCCCAACGCACCAATTAATTATTAATCAATCACTAAAATAAGTTTAAAAAAATACTACGAGTAGGTATACTAAAAAATACACGAGACCTTATTTTCTTAATTTCGGGGGTTGAACATTTTAACGTTATGTTCTGTCAATACTCGGACTTATACATAGTTTTGCAAATATACGTACCTAATACGTATAGAAAGAACGGGCTTTGCCAAATGCAGGTGTTATGACTTCCGTTGTTGTAGACCAATGACCTCTTCCGATAATATTATTGTATAAACGACAGACGCAAAAATTTGAACAAACAAACAAAATGGCCATTTACTTTTTATGCGACAGTAATTCATACCTAATTAAGACAGATTTATTTGTTCTGGACAATTTATGACAGTATTTTGCTTGAAAAATGCAAATTGAGAGAAGATAAAAATTTAACAGGGAATATTTACGCTTGTTTTAGCTACGAACTTTTGCCAGAATTGTTTGCAAAACGTTTCGATTTAAACTGCATAATAAACCTATTTATTTTACATTATTTGGAGGCTAAACACACATGGTACCTTTAGTCGATCTTTCTAATGAATTTGAGTTAAATATGCAAATGTGTCCGATACAACTGGCTCTGTCATGGCCACCAATAGACAAAGTGGTCTAAAAGCTCTGCTTCTAACCTCTATTGTCTTTGGTTATCACGTGGCTATCCACGTTTACCACGTTGTTTTAGTATTCCGTTGAAGTATAACATGTTATTTCCGGTCAACTGTCACGTTATCACGCATTTATCAGGTAGAGCATTTAATGTCGAACTTGTATAGCAAATTGAAGCCATTTTTTCGTATTCGTTATTTAAAAAATAGAAAGATTTTACGATGGTTTGGTCATGTGGAGCGAATGAGTGATGAAAGAACGGCTACAGGAAGTTTAAATGCAAGTGTGCCTGGATGTAGAAGCCGCGGAAGCCCGAGAAAGACATGGCATGACCAAGTACGTCAAGTACTTGAAAGTGGACATGTGAAAAGTCGGAATAATCGGCCATGTGCATGAGAAGATGTATGAATGTAGAGGAAGCAAAGCAAGTCTGTCAGGACTCAGGACAGGGTGGTATGGCGTTCTATCCTCTCTGCCTACCCCTACGGGGAAATGGCGTGATGGTTAGTTAGTTAGTTAGAATATTGGCTTCTAATATCTGTGCATCCCCAAAAAGATCGTGGGATTGAAAATTTTCGAGAAACGAGACCGAAAATAGGTTATGTTGATGTTTGAAAACGGTGTTGCCGAGCGGAAAGCGGCAGTAGGCGACAATTAAAAAAATATATTATTTACAATTTGTTTAACGATCAATCGGATGAGGGCGTGTGATAAATATATCACGGTTTCGGATTTTGGAAATTTTTAGCTAGATCCCGAATAGGACTACAAAAGGAACACATCACACAACATGATTAGTCAAAAAGTTAAGCTGAAGAATGGTTTAGCGATCGAGAATAAGTTATTATTAAAAACAACATTTTTGAGTGTGTCCAAATACTTGTAGACAAAAACTGGATTTCACCCATTACGGGCTAATAATGAGGAAATCCACTGCTACGCGGAATTGAATTTTAAAAATGCTTTCGTGTAGACGCGAATATTTAAAAATTTTGAAGTGGGATGAAATATCCCAAAAACGCACGCAAAAATTAATAAAAAAATGTTGAAAAATAGCATTCATTTCAAAATCTTAAACAATGACGTCACTCCTTGTATCTAAGTGTAGTTTTTCCGGTTTCCGTTTTTTAAACCCCCGTAGCCGCGTTCCATGGCATTTTAATATGGAATACAAGCTTCTATTGCAAAAAAGATGGCCGCCATTCAGTCTACCTAGAACGGCTGTTAACAGTATATGACAGTTGAGTCGACGGTATATTTTCCCGCGTCAGTTTTGCATAGATTTTTGACAGTTTTGTTACTGGCTGGAGAAATACCATGGCCTTAAACAACCCGTTTTATGACGTCACTCCTGCAAAAATGACGCAGTTAGTACATAGTTGGTATTTTAGCGCGGTATTTGAAATGTGCAAATTTAAAAAATCGTATCTTCATCAATAACTTTAAAAAAAATATTAAATATATATTTTTTGTTTAGTTAAATAGTAAGTTTATAGAAAAAAATTACTTTAGAAAACAGTGGATTCCCTCATTACAATTGAACATCTCAACAGAGACGAGAAATTTGGAAGGGAATATGGATATCTAGGCGTATAAGCCCTGTAAACGCCTTTTCCATATTCCCTTCTAAATTTCTCGTCTCTGTTGAGATGTCAAATTGTATTATCATTATCATTGATTGTGTCCACATTTTATTCTAACTGTCTTAGCTTTACCAATGTAAATGTTCTGTCACTTATTTTTTTATTTGTCACTTCTCTGTTTTTCCTATTTTCAGGATAATTTCAAACGGTTTTAAATGCCATGACAAGGCTTTCGAAGAAAAAAAAAATATCTAAAAAAAAATAAAACTAAATATTGAGTACCTACCATTTTACTAATAGGATTGGTACTGGGATGTAATGCGAAGCGTAAGGCGATTACCCTACCTTCATGTAATAAAAATGATCAAGATACTCTGCAATTGGAGTTCCAATGCAGTGCCCTAGCACCATTAGGTGCGGATAAGGGAAAGTAGTACAAGGAGCAGTAGTAATGTACTGTGGTACTAATTGATTGAACAAAAAAAACTTTTGGTTGTCTGTAAAGTCGATTTACGGACGATAATTTTACGTCATAACGTCATAAGAAAACATTGTTGAAAAATAGCATACTGAATTATCATTATTTTGTACAATACAAAGCAGGAGTTTGGACTTGAAAATTACAATTTTTTTCATAAATTATGTAACTTGTGTGCTGCTGCTGTCTCCCTTCTACTCGGACGCATCGGCCGATGGAGTGGAAGAGAGATAGATGCGTCCAAACCGAACGCTTAGGCTGATCGTGCCTCTAAATCGTTTGTTCCGCGCTCTCGCTTGCACACTCGGCTCAGGCGGAACATGACAATGAGTCATGCTTTTTCGTGTGTGCAGCCGGCGTTCATCGATTTATTAGACGTTATCACGTCAATATCTCAATATTACCATATCATTAAAATACCTCCCTTTATCCTTGCACTAATCACCTGCATTTAGGAATGCACTTGTCCGATAACGCAGGCTGCAGTCGTCACGTGGGCTATTAAACCTGGTCATATCTGACTGCAATTAGAGCCCAGTAATCAGCCCGAGGCAGTCAGGCGTGTCTCCACTGCACTATGCATTCGGTCGGAGATAACAGTAGCACTCGACCTTGGGACCACAAGAAACCGCTGAAGGTCAGCTTGACAATTAAATTAACATTCAGACTTCCTTACATAATATAACATGTTTGTTTTTTGGACTATAACTATGCAAACAATGAAAGCCCCACCCTTTCTCTAGACTGTTTTAAAGACTATCGAGTCTTTTTTCCGCCCAGCACAACTCTATCGATTTTTTCAACAAGCTAAACTGAGATTGTAAGATTGTCAGTGAGATAGTATTTCGGATGAATTTACGTTATGTACGCGAACAAATGCTTTCATTGCCCCTACCACTGTCTCGGCTTATGTACTATAATTGTCATTGTTTCCATCACTTTTCTTTGTGGATAGTATTTATTTGACTAAATAAATTGTGTTTAATAAAAAAATGTTAAAAAATATTTTTTTTAAATCAACTTCTTTCTCAATTTCCTCGAAAACTATGGGTCAAATCAAAAAAATTTACTCCATAAAATCGACTCCAAATATGACGTAGATTCACTGGTTTCCCTATTGTACATCGAGGTTTGTTCCACGGATGTATACCTACATACAAAAAAATTAAATGAAAATCATGACTTACCGTTTATGGAATAATTGGAAATACGAAAAAGACGAAGGTTGCTCACCTGAAACAATAAAAAATTTCAATAAATTAAAAATACATGGGTACTATTGAAAGCTTGAGTCAGAAATTTAATATTAGATATAAATAATATTTTTGCTAGTCAATAATTCTGGTCTCATAAAATTCTGAAAATTTCAATATCAATTATTCATAGAAAAGTTATGATGTTTAGCAGGCAATTGTCACTTTCTCCGATTATTTAGTAATGTAAATATACCTATATATGACATGAAAACGCTTCAAAAGTGCAGATTTATCTTAAATCAGTGTTCCTAAAGTTAGTGATTTTTGCATGAACATTCTTCTTCACTAGAAGACCCTGTCACTAGCTAGCTCTCTCGCCTCCTCCCACGTCAGGACCGCATCCATCAGCTCCGCCGAATACAACCGTAGGATGGTCACCGACGGTCTGCCAGGACGGCGGGATCCTGCAGGCGTAGAGAAGAGGCAGCTCGGGTTCAGGCTCTCCCGAGGCATCCGGAGTACATGCCCAAGCCAGGTCCATCGCCGCATCTTCGCGACTCCAGTTATTGGAGGTTGCTGCGTCCGTTTACCTAACTTCAGCGTTGGTTATGAAGTCAAACCACTTAATGCCTAGAATCCTTCTCAGACACTTATTCTCAAAGCCATTGTGAGCTTTTGTGAGGTGCCAGGATTCGCATCCACAAAGGAGCATATGCGTGTGGATTTTATCCATAATATGTCTGTAATCTGTACCGATATGGATACTAAGATCTACTTTAATCTATTTGTTGGCACTAGTATGACGCGGTTGCGTGTTTCTATTGTGTTAGTAAGAAAAAGAAAGACAGCTTTGAAGTGAGGCACTTTCTCTCTCTCAGCGCACTGCGTGACGTCAGACGTGGTCATTATGTCCACTTTACCTTTTCAGCGGGAATTGAAAATGTTAAATTTTAACATTTTCTAGCTCGCTTATTTATTAATCAGAACTCATTGATTACAAGTTTCTTCTAAAGGAGACCAACTTGATAACCCTTAGTGACAGGAGAGTTATGACAGATCTCGTATTCCTCTACCATATCTTACATTCAACGATCGATTGCCCTGAGTTGCTCGGTGGAATAAAGTTTAGAGTACCTACAGTTAGTACTAGACAGAAAAGTCTGTTCCACTGTGGCAGTGGTAGAACTAACTATTATGTTCATTCTCCTATACCCAGATTACACAGGTTGGGTAACGAGCATTGCGGGTCAATCGATCTATTTAATGTCAATATCCAGAGATTCAAGTCCTTCTTAATAAATTACTTTAATTCTATGTAATTTTTTATTTTTGTAATAATTTTTATGTAATAATTATTTGTCTTTATTTTAATTTTATTCTATTTATATTATTACTTTGATTCTATGAAAAATATTTCAGTTTTTTCTCAGCGTATTATTTCTTTTGGCTCTTCTGTTTTTAATTTTATTTTGTTTTATTTTAATTATATTTCAAATTTATATAAGTACTGTAAACTACTATATAAAATATTATGTATTTGTAAATGCCCAACGGGCGTAGATAAATAAATAAATAAATAAATAAATATAAAAAACAATCGCAATATAGTGTAGTGATTTTTTATAATGAATTTATTAGTCAATAAAAATAATATTGCGAAAGGCCTATTAACTGCTAGGGAATTTGAAGGTGTATAAAGATACCAATATCTTGCGTTCATTCTTTTTTTAACTATCTCGTTTACATTATCTGTTATTTTTCCATTTCTTTTTTTAACTATCTTGTTTACATTATCTGTTATTTTTCCATTTCTACATGACTTTATCTTTATCTTTTGCCACGTGCACACCAGTATACCCACAAACAGGCTATGCCTCTGGTGGGATTTTTGTTTATATATATTTTTTATTGTATATATATGTGTTTTTAATGTAAACAAAAAAAAATCTTTTGAAAAAAAAAAAAAAACGCCAGAGGATAGAATGCCACACCACTCTGTCCTGGCACACTTACCTTTCTGATAACAAATGTAAGGTAACAAATGCTTCTCATGCACGCACGTCGATTATTCCAACTTTTCACACGACCACTTTCAAGTATTTGTTGTACTTGATCATGCCATGTCTTTCGCGGCCTTCTTCGAGAAAAAAGGGTGCAAGTTTGTATAAAGAACATTAAAAAATACTATAACCAGAAGCTGAAGTGGTTCAGCTAATGTTGGTATAGCCAGGAATGCGAGGGAAACCGAAAGTTAAACCGGTTATCTCCACCGCCTTATATCATACCTGACACTACCTACTCTATTAGGAAGGCAGTGGTTCCTATAGTCGCGGTATCCATGTGGTAGTCAAATCTTTCTTGGCCTCCCTCGCCTTCTACACACTCGCATTCTATATTATTTTTGCTGTTCTTTCATTATTTACTCACTCTACATGACCAAACCATGAACCGGGTTGTGGCCTAGTGGTGGATTTGGGGATTCCGGATTAGAATCTCTAGGTTCGAATCCCTCTTCACCATAACTTGTTTCCTGCTTTCTATTTGGAATAAGCTTGACTATTTGAAAGTTACTCCGAGATTGAAATTAATATTGGAACACCTATATCACAAGAACTAATATGTTTTTACTTTATTTTTTATAAAACATGTTTTTTTTTTTTTTAACTTAAAAAATTATTTCTATTCTAAGGGTTTGGTTGGAAGATAGACCTTTTTTATATTGATGCACCATAATTTATTATATATTGATTCACCATATGCATTATCTCTATTCCTTTTATGTATATTTTGTAAACTTTTTTATTATTTTGTTATATTTCTATGATAAATGTATTTTTTGCTAATGGCTCCTGATGACAAACGGCAAAATTGCGGTTTATCGGGACGGCATTATTTTTGTTTTTCTAATGTTATGTTTATTTTCTTAATAAAGAACACTTTAAAAAAAAAAAAAAAAAAAAAAAATTAACTTCTTCTTTTTTAACAGCTTTAAGTCATCTACTGCTGGACATAGGCCTTTATCTTCCAAAAAATAAATTCAGTAGAAGGTGCATTTCCATACAAATTTTCGAAAAATATACGCTTCCTAGGGTTAATTTCATAACACCCCTTTATTATCAAATTCCACAGTCTAATGACTCCAGCACTTAGGCCAATACACGAAACGTGTGACGTAGATGTCTAATAATGCCGTAGATGCCTATTTATGACGTAGCGAATGACGTAGTAACTGGACACTGTAGTATTTGATGTCACTTCTCAAGACTCTTACCCTCTTTTTTCTAAAATTAATTAAATGCGTCGTTGCTAGGAGCCGCAGTTTATTTCTACTCGATAAACTCCTACAGCTGTTTCCGTTGATGAAAAAGAACCCGCGATTCACGGATGGTTAGTCACGCATTAATTACTAGGCCAAGTTCCGTTATGGAAACCACAATACAAGTTGTCGTAGGATGATCAATCTGCCATTCATATTTAGATTTTGGATTATGCAATACAAGCAGCCAGCCAGCAAAAAGCAAGCTGTACGATGTGTTATACCAGCAACCTTTGTACATGTAAATATAGACATAGACATATAGGGCTCTGTATGAATATGGATAAGCACGATTATTAAGTGAATTTGCTTGAAAACCTTCGAAACTTAATTTAAAAACAGATGCGATGATAAAAAAGCATTTTGAGTGTGTCCAAATATAATACTTGTAGCCAAAAACTGCTAAGACATAAAACTAGACAGTTTCTTGTGCAGCTTGAAAACTGTCCCAAGCGAACTGTAAGGAATATTGAATGGTCGGTGAAACGTTTGGCTGACCTAACAGTTAATGTTTTTTTGTTGTTGTAGATATTGAATGCTTTTATAACGTAAAAAAACTTATTAGCTAAATTAACGATTTCCTATGTGCAAACATACGATATGATCGCGCTAAAAAAATATATATATTTAACGTGTCTTTTGACAGAGAGTATTCACACGTGAAGCGTCGCTCCATTTCACTGTTTATATACTATACAAGTTCTGATATTTGGCAGATATGGATATCAAATACTAGGCGGACTAGGGAATATTGTAATAGGTACATAAAGTGGCCAATGACAAGTCATTAGCTCTGTAAACGCCCAGCGCTGCGATTCTACTAAGGTTTAAGACATGTTACCGATTCCCTTAACTGTCACTCAACTGTCACTGTCAAAAATCGGAATCGGATTTTTGGCTTCAAAGTAGAGTAGAATCTTGGTAGAATCTCTCGAGGTCTATGCATTCTAAAAGACATAAAAGATCAACAGTTTTGGAGAAGCAAATTCGTCGAATAAGTAAGGTTAGAGATAAACGATTTGACAGTTCGGCGAGAAATGGGCGTCTAGTGACGTTTGGGTTTACGACCGGAATCGCAGGGCAGATATCCCTTATTCCCTTCCAAACTTCCCGTCTCTGTTGAGATAGCAATTTTAAAAGATGTAAAGATATTCATTCATTCGTTCATTTGTTCCCTTATCAGAATATAGTGGTGCATGGGGAACTGCAAAGGTAGAAATTACCCCAGTGTAGTGTATTTCGATAATGTTATTACATGAAGCAAGACGATAAGTCTCACGTTTCATGTGTGATACCTTGGACTGGTACTGACGCGTAGGACTGATCATTTTACCTTCATGTAACAAATGATCAAGATTATCTGCATTTGGCGTACTAATACAGTGCCCTATGCACCGTTAGGTGCGGATAAGGGCGAGTAGTAGTAGTAGTAAATATGCAAATCAACGATCAACACTCCCGGAGACACCATGTCTAAGAAGATGACAGAAACAATATAGAAATCGATTAGCATACTTCCTTCCCACACACACCTACAAAATAATGCTGGTACAAGTTACTCTGACAATAGTAAACTCTAGCAAGGTTGAATGAATCCAAACTCGTTAATTGAGTGGGATTATCTTATTGATGCGTGGATAATTTATGTAACCAATTCTTTCAAATGTACTGAGTGACATTGGTAATTTGTTAATTTGTTTAAATTAATAATATGTTTTAACGGAGTTCTGGTACCAACCCTTATGTATGGTAGCGTGGTGTTGGAAAAAGAAGGATGAAAGTAGACTGAATGCTGTTGAAATGCGATCTATGTGTGGTAAGACTATGTATGATAGGTGTACAAATATCCAAATTGGAGCAGAGTGCAAGGCTGAGATAAGCATTATCGACAAAATTAACTAAGGGCTTTTCCGATGGTTTGGTCGTGTGGAGCGAATGAGTGATGAAAGAACGGCTAAAAGAAGTTTAAATGCAGTAGAAGCCGCGGAAGGCCGAGAAAGACATGGCATGACCAAGTGCAACAAGTACTTGAAAGTGGACATGTGAAAAGTCGGATTGATTGGCGTATGTGCATGAGAAGATGTATGAATGTAGAGGAAGCAAAGGAAATCTACAGGACAGAGTGGTATGGCGTTCTATCCTCTCTGCCTACCCCTACGGGGAAATGGCGTGATGGTTAGTTAGTTAGTTAGTTATAAAACTTAATTTTATTACTTTGTTGGCTAATTATTAATTTGAAATCGGGGATAGCAATCAATTGTCAATAAATACACCGTTTCCCACGATGAGACCGCGAAACTCCAGAGGGTGATTATTCATGATATTCTGAGAAAAAAATCTTAATAAAGTTTTTCAAAAACTCAATTCTAATTTCTTAAAAAAATGATTAAAATATGAATAAAAATTCACGCGTGTAATACCGTCCATTTTTGAACTGGCTAACACCACGTGACCTGCACCAATTTCAGATATGAAATTCGAATTTTGAATGTCCGCACAAGGCAAGGCGTTCGGTGACCAGAGCGGACCCCCACTCCTCCCCGCCCACCGCCCACCCCGCCACCGCTAGCATTTCAAACAGAAGCCAGTATTACATAGTCGCTTTTTATTAATACTTTTTTTTAAATTCATTATTAAAAATGCCCGGATCAAAAAACGATTTTTTTCTCAGAATACCATGAACAATCACCCTCCGGAGTTTCGCGGTCTCATCGTGGGACACGGTGTATATGTATATCTTTTATATTCTAACATTATACCCACTAGACAAGCTATTTCAAAGAGAGCTGTCAAATTTTATGTTCCATTTGTATTTTGCAGTGAAAAAAAGACAACTATATCTATCTTCCACTGTCTAATACATTTTAATCATTTTGTTAACCTCTAACAAGTTGAGATTGAGTCAATTGACTACCTAAACCTACTCCATACATCATCATCATCATCATACCATATCCGCACCCTATTTGGAGCATATGGATTCCACGAACTGCCTCCAGCCCAAGCGATCGGCCGCCAGCTCCCATGCATCCCCCTAAGTCAAGTCCACGAGAGTCTTAAACCATGCTTGCCTATTTTACAAGGCATCAGGTTTTCGGCGCCCTGGACGTCCACTGTTGACGATTCGCCGGCAGTTTGCATCAGAGCTGCGGGACGTGGACACAAACATGTATATTTATATTGACTGGTCTAATCTAAATTACTTATGCTGGGCTCAGGTGTAGGGTGTAGTTTTTAACTAAATGTTAATTTTATTTTAGAAAAAACACACTATAAGTATTTATTTATTTATTGATTACATTTCACATTTAATATAATCACAATAATGGGATGGCGACTCAATCAATGGAGACCGATGCCAATAATCTGGCCCCGACTCACTAGATAGTCCGTGTCGAGTCAGGGCATTGTAGTATTATACATTACACTACTAAAGTACTAAATATAATTGAATATTTACATAATTAGTATAATAGAACCAAGTTTGGATTTCACAAATTTAGAATTTACAAAACAATATTCTTGCATACCAAATTTTAATAATAACAATTAATTCGTTTTATTTATTTTTTTAGTATGGACGTATTAACACCGTAAACGCGCTGAAATAACGAGTTAAAAAATATTCATGTCTTAGTACTTTTTCAACGACCCGTAACGGATTTATAATTCGCGTTTATAATGGACAAGAACAACAGAAACTTAAATCAAACGTGGCCATCTCCATCATATTATATTAAATTTCGGCGCGACGTTTGGTTCAAGTAGAAATTGATATATTATGTGCTTTTAAAAACGAAAAAAAAAAGCATATTCACATTATTAGCTATGTAACGATGACGTGAATAAATTATGATGATTATTATCATTATCATTATTAAAACGATATAAAACTAAATAATTCATAAAGCTTTCTTTAATATTCAAAGGATTAACTTTGTGGTAAACAATTTAATTGTGTCCAATCTGCATGTCGATTTTTTATTTTTGTTAATCTACTATGGTGAACGTGTGTAGAGGTATTTGCATATTGGTTTAGTGATGTATTGTATGCAAATGTTGTATTTATCCTGACGAAGAGACGGTAGACTTAGAAAAGTCGGTGAGTGGTTACATACAAATTTTTATTAACATAATACATAAAGTTTTCAGCTATTATTCCAATCAAGCTATATTTTACAGACTATAGTGACCTCAAATAACTTTTTTTTAAATGGAGATGTCCACGTTTGATTTTCAACATCACAGTCTATAGTCCATAAAACAATGCCTTGATGTAATAGTTTCTACCTTGGAATGAGGCACTTTATTGCATCTTCATCGCATCACGCTCAGCCGACCACGGTGCACGGTGCAATGTCATTGTCCAGTCTTTATCGTGTTCCAGTATGTTAAAACTCTTATAAAGATTTTTTGTATTGCAACCGATTGTTTTTTATATTGCATAAAACAATAAGCGAGATTTCAGGAGTTAATCTTTAAAATTTTAAGCTCCCACTGAAAAATTCATTTTAGTGAAATAAATTTAAAAAAATCTCCCTTTTTTCATTTTTTTTTTTCAAAATAATATGACAACTTTTGTCAATAGTATAAACAGGTCATGTATTATACTAACTAACAAACATTTCCCCGAAGGAGTGGGCAGAGAGGATAAAACGCCACACCACTCTGTTCTGGCACACTTTTCTTGCTTCTTCCACATTCATACATCTTCTCATATGCTATATATATATGCTATATATATATATATATACACCGTGTCCCACGATGAGACCGCGAAACTCCGGAGGGTGATTGTTCATGGTATTCTGAGAAAAAAATCCTTAAAAAGTTTTTTGATCCGGGCATTTTTAATAATTAATTTTAAAAAAGTATTAATAAAAAGCGACTATGTAATACTGGCTTCTGTTTGAAATGCTAGCGGTGGCGGGGTGGCGGTGGGCGGGGAGGAGTGGGGGTCCGCTCTGGTCTTGCCTTGTGCGGACATTCAAAATTCGAATTTCATATCTGAAATTGGTGCAGGTCACGTGGTGTTAGCCAGTTCAAAAATGGACGGTATTACACGCGTGAATTTTTATTCATATTTTAATCATTTTTTTAAGAAATTAGAATTGAGTTTTTTGAAAAACTTTATAAAGATTTTTTTCTCAGAATATCATGAATAATCATCCTCTGGAGTTTCGCGGTCTCATCGTGGGAAACGGTGTATATATAGCATATATATATATTTTTTTAATTTTATTTTATACACAACTAAACTATTACTTCTTCCCCTTATCCGCATACAATGGTGCATAGGGCACTGCATTGCTACACTAAGTGCAGTGTATTTTACATATTTATTTTATTTGATTTATTTACACACCTCAACAGGCCAGGATGCCTAATTACAGAGGGGAACAACGTCGCAAACACCCAGGCTTGCGAAAAATCCCTTTTAATTTTTGTGTTCTCACCGGGAATCGAGCCCGAAACCTCCGTATCGTGAGTCCAGCGTCTTTGCCATTACGCTACGGAGGCCGCCACACGAGTGCATCTTGATCATTTCATTACACGAAGGTAAGATGATCAGTCATACGCTTCAGTACCAGCCCAAGGTCTTAACTTGAAGACGTATCGATAAGAGCAATTTTACATCACTTATCCATTCTGTGTGTAAGAAAAGGTCAAACATATCGACGCCTCCTACGTTAAGTATCGTAACCTACAAATCGTCGATTTTGAGTTTTTGGTGGATTTTGTCTGTATTTAACTATCTCTTTAATTCTATCAAAACAAAAAAAATATTTAGCCAATAATAAGGGCTTTTTTGGGGCGTATTTCGTCGTATCTACAACCAACGCATATTTTTTTCAAAGTAGACTATCGTATGAAGCTTTACGACAAAATATACGTAAAAAAAACGAACGGAAATGTCGTAACTATCAGTTACGATTTGTAAAAAGCTTACATACTCGTAATAACGCTGTAAACTATTGTAAGTGCTACTTACGGTTATGTACGTCGTTTTTAGTATTAAGTTTGTTTGTAGTTTTTTATAAAAACCGTAGGTGATTTTGAGTTTTTGCTAATGGTTTATAAAACAGAGAACAAAAATACAGATTTGAGCAAAATTTTGAAAAAAATTCCATAATTAGAGTTATACCTTTAGTGTCACCTAGTTGGTGGCCAATTAAGTAGTACAGATTTATGTGAGTGCACAGAAAGAGAGAGAGTAAAACAGGTACTTACGTTTTTTACAGTGGTTTATTCACAAAAACTAACTACTGATGCTAACACTTAAATGAATGAAAAATAATGTTGAAGAATGGCTAGTAAAACAATGATTTTAAATTCTCGAAAGTTGGCGGGAATAATGTGCCTTAGAGACGCGTGCGCTCACGAGGCGAGCCAAAAGGATTCTCGTCGTAAGTTCGTACGCCTTCGTACGTGTTCGTCTTCCCTCGTCGCGTCATTGTCGGCGGTCGTCGGCGGCCGTCGGCGCGTGACGTCATTGTTGCCCGCCACATACCCAACAAAAATATCTTCAAATGCTTCTCCTGTAAAATCACATTTTGTGAGTTACGATATTACACGTAGGAGGCGTCGATATGTAGATACAAGAAGGATACATGCGTATAGTAATAATTTTATCCATGACATTATGGTCAGTTTGTGTATAACGTTCCGTGCTTATTGCGAATCTCTGAAATCTATGTTTTATTTTAGTTCATGGTCATGTTTTAGTTCATATTCCAAGGAATTGTGAAGATGATGCATCATTACTATCTACATTAACTTCTCAATCGCTGTAAGATAATGGTATTTACCGAATCCAACACAATTTCAATACCATTGTGTTTGAAAGTGTTTTCCAAACACGAGGATGCCATTCGATTGTTCCGAGAATGAGATCATTCTCGATAAAAATAATTGAAAACATCTTGGCATTATAAGAATCGACATTGTTGATAAACGAAAATATCGGTTCTGAAAAACAGCTCACAAATCCGGGAAATAACATTTAAATAATCGGGTTCTTCCAGATAACATGAATATCCTTGAAAACGCTATAAATATATTTATTACGCTATAAAGTATATTTTTACAATTCCAACGATATAAAACACAATGATCAAAAATTTTGTTTTCATTTTTATAAATTTATGTTTTAAAAATACGAAATTACGAGTGACTTTTAACGCCCGTTATTGGCGTCATATCCGTCTACCGTGGAAGGCGTGAAATTCATTCCGTAGTGAGCGCCTATATTGCTGTGACGTCACACCGCATGCGCGCTAAATGGAGGATTTTGCGAGCGATTTGAAAAAGCGCTATTTCAAACCGCGCTAAAAAATTCATATGACATCGTAAAATAAAATAAAAAATTCCCTTGATATTGTAATTTTTCAATAATTTTTTTAAAATAAAAAATAAAAAATCGGAAAGAACCCAATTACGGTGGACGTTAAAATCTTTGATGCGTACTTTGTACGGGTTAGAAAACTGTACAGTTTCTTGTGCAGTTTCTTGTTCAGAAAACTGTACAGTCTGTCAAAAGACACGCTAAATATGTATATTTTAAAGCGGGATCATAAGTTATTATCATATGTTTTCGTATTGTATCAACAGTATGAAAGCTGTCTGGAGATCGGATGTTTACTCGGTTAAAACAAAATTCCGCCTTTATAACTCCTGCATCACACCTGTTCTCCTCTATAGATGCGAATCGTGGCACCTAACCAGGGCCCAAGATACCAGACTTCTGAGTTTTGAGAATAGGTGTCTAAGAAGAATATTAGGTGTGCGGTGGTTTGACTTTGCAAGGAACACAGCAACCCTTGGTATCTACTGTCATCCGGCGAAGGCGTTTCGGCTGGCTAGGCCGTATACTACGTATGCCTCCCGAGAGCCGCCCACCACGCTTGCCTATTTTACAAGGCATCAGGTTCTCGGCGCCCTGGTCGTCCACTGTTGACAATTCGTCGGCAGTTTGCGGCAGAGCTGCGGGACGTGGACTTGACTTGGGAGGATGCACGGGAGCTGGCGGCCGGAGCAGGCAGTTTGTGGATTCCATATCCTCCACATAGGGAGCGGATATGGTATGACGATGATGATGATTTCGTATTGTTAATATAGCAAATAATGTAAACATGTTATTTGTTTTTTACGCGTTTTTTACGTGAAATTGCATTATACCTATTCAAATTTTTGCACTGAATAATATGCTCTTTCTAATATGTTCTGGACTGGTACTGAAGCGTAAGACTGATGATCCTACCATGTAATAAAATGAGCACGAGACACTGCACTTGGTGTACCAATGCAGTGCCCTATGCACCATTGGGCGCGGATAAGGGGAAAGTAGTAGTAGTAATAGTTTGGTTCTACACATTTACCTTATGATTTGAGCATAGACAAATCAGTCTAATATGACAAATCCCAGTCAATTTTGCTAGTGTAGAAATCCCAAAGAAACTTTTCTTTGTTCTGCTGATACCTTAGGAAGTCAAAACTATGAGAAAAAGAGATTCTCATAGCGCAAACATTCCAGCTTCAGATAACTGTCGTTCTGCCTGATGAGGTTTTGAGGATCACAATGACTTATTCTGAGCTGAGTCCGCGGAACAATCAGTGGCATGTGCGTTACTCAGGTGGATTCTAATAGATTAATATAACTCATAACTCACATCAGTAGCTCAATCATAGATGATTGTCGACGTGCTTAAAAACGTGCTAAACTCCATTTGACCGATCACAATGAACCTACGGGTCATATCACGGCATATCACAGTTTGACAAAGCATGTTGTCAGAATTTTATGAACGTCCGGTTTTATTGCTTTCGTTTTATTGCTTTCGCAAATTGATTTAAAGCAAATAAATACTTTGTCAAATGTTCAAAATTTATTGCTTTCTCAAACTTGATTTAAAATAAATGATAAATTGTGCACAAACAATTAAACCTCTACAAAACTAAATTATTTTACCATTTGACATCTCAACAGAGACGAGAAGTTTTGAAGGGATTATGGATATCTAGGCGTTTACAGGGGCTTGTGACCTGTCATTGGCTGGGTTAATTGGCCACTTGATGTATTACAACATTCCCCATTTCACCTAGTATTTGATATCCATATCTGCCAATATTCAGTAAAATGGCGCGATGCTTCACATGTTAAAACTCTCTGTCATCCATTGAGAAAATTGTTAAGCATTTTAGCAGAAACCTTTATGATTGCAAGTGAGATTACAAGTATTTGGACACACTCAAAATGTTGTTTATAAATTATTTTACTTTACTTACAGTTTTGGCATATTTTCCATATTTAAAGCGGGTAATTAATGATCCCCGATCGATAACTTTTAACGGATGTTCCATTGTGATCGCGACACAAAAACGTTAAACATCCATGGTGAGAAATTGTTATCACGTCGCTTACTAGCACGTCGATAGTCATCTGTGATTGAACTACTGACGGAGGTACAGAATATGAGAGCATAGAAAGTCATTCTACCTTGCACGTAGATTTCTACCTCCGCCTCCGTATTCAAAAACCTTCTACGCATGCAAAGATCATTTCAGATTTTGACATTATCAATATTAAATCCATTAAAGAATTAAACGATTTCAAACCAAAATAATGTAATACAACTTTAGCGATTTGGTCTATTAAACATATCCCCGACGAGACGAGACGTACCGTACCGTGTTGCCTTTTGACGTGATAATGTCTAATAAATTGATGAACGCCGGCTGCACACACGAAAAAGCATGACTCATTGTCACGTTCCGCCTGAGCCGAGTGTGCAAGCGAGAGCGCGGAACAAGCGATAGAGAGGCACGATTGGCCTAAGCGTTCGGCTTGTGACGCATCTATCTCTCTTCCACTCCATCGGCCGATGCGTCCGAGTAGAAGGGAGACAGCAGCAGCACACAAGCTACAAAGTGAAAGTGAAAATTAACGACTGCAAAAAAATGATTAATTTATGGAAAAAATTGTAATTTTTTCAATTAACTCTTGCTTTGTATTATACAAAATAATGATAATTCAGTAATAAAAATTCAATTCAATTCATAAAAGTATGCTATTTTTCATCAATGTTTTCTTATGACGTTATCACGTAAAATTATCGTCCGCAAACCGACTTTACAGACAACCATACATGTTTTTTTTTAAAGAAGAACGGTGCTTTATAAGTCATCGTGTTATATTAACGATATATGCGTGTCAAAAGCCCCTAAAACAACCAATGTCAATATTTCAAAAACCCCTAAAATCAGATGTTACTCGCCGAATCACCTAAAATAAAATATCAATGTTAATAAATTCATTATCTCAAAGATGTATCAAGTCTCTATGGCAATCGTCCGTCTTCGGAAGACGATGAAGATGCGGCACTCATCAGGAAGGCAGCCGAGGAAAGCGGCTTCTCTGGTGACTGTGAAGTCCTATACGAGACCTGCACAGTCGACCACATCTCTCACACCTCCAGGTTGTGGGGGGGGATCCAGTTGGTAGCTGCTGTCTTCTAAGTCTCAAATTCTCCAGCCAATGAGATCGTCATGTGCCGCTCTGCCTTCCCTTATCTCCTTCCTCCCATGCCATCCTGTCCCTGGAGTGATTTTCCCAATTATCAGCGTCTATGCGAAATGTCTTCATATCGCGTTTACAGACATCCTTAAAGCGCAATCGCTGACCTCCATGGGATCTTTTGGCATCGCAAAGTGGCATTTTGAACGTTCCATGATTATCTTTTCCCAATCCCGAACGGCACGGTACGTGTAAAATGGGTCTTAGTGGAAGTATAGCAATACTATTTCTCTATTCTCTGATATAACTGGCATAATTTCACAGTGTGAGAACTATATTTCAACACCACACGCTTGCTACCACTTCTGTATTGTTACTTATCACTCTGATCTCATTATTAAATAAATCCCTTGTTCTCTTGGTTATAGAACAGTACTGCATAACCAGATCAGGTTAATTAAAAAGTAAGCAGTACGTAATATCTACGATTAAGTACAAAATCAAATTGAAATGATCATCATCATTTCACAACCTGCCTCCGAGCCCAGCGATCGGCCGCGTCCTGTTGCTCGATCACAGATCACTAGCGATCGGTAATAAGCGACGTGATAACGATTTCTTACCCATGGATGTTTAAACGTTTTCGCGATCACAATGGAACACGCGTTAAAAGTTATCGATCGGGATTATCAAACGAGCGCATACTAGTCGCGAGCCATTTCCCGACATATATCTTATTCGCACAAATCTTCATTTAATCTTTATTATAATTTAGTCGGTTTTCGGCAAGACAATATTAAGAAAAGAAGTCGAAATAATAAAAAATCCGTCAAGCGCGATGATTTGACGTTTGACATAAGGCCGCGATATATAGCTTAGTTCGTCTCCGCTCGGCTCCGCTCGGCTCAGATCGTCAATGCTCGCGGTATTAAACGTTATGTCATTGGGATCGCTCAAATCGTTAGCGTTAGCACGTGATTAGCACGTTTTTAAACTACGTCGATAGTTATCTGTGATTGAGCTACTGGTAAAAGTATCGGAACGCCGACTTATTTAACAGGAAGATAAACAAATCGTTGGTAATTCTCATAAAACATGAATAATTAATAATAACTGATGTTTTATTTAAATATGCTTGTTAACTTGTGACGAAAAAGTCGATGGTTTTTTCAGTGCAAAATTGAAAATTGAAAAAAAATAATTTACAAAACAAAGTATTGTTGGAACTGTATTAACTTAATTATAACATTTAAGGTATATTTTTGGGAGAAATTTTATAGCCTTTTAATTTTTTTTTGTAAAAAAGCGTGTAAGTTACAGTAATAGGACACATTTTCATTTTTTCTTGCGTTATAGACTATTCCTTATTTATCAAAGAAATATTGATACATACTGATAGATTAAAGCCTTCCACGTAGTTTTATGCACGGTCCAAATCTTGAAATATTTCGTTATGAAAGAAATTTTTCCTAATGTCAAGGGCTAACAAGATAATATTTTTTCACAAGATTGAGATTCGCTGCCGTATAAAATATCATTTTCACATTTTTCTAATGAAATAAAACTGAAATATGAATGCATTTACTTAAAGAAAGGAGTCACTAAAAAAGTACATATTTCTGGTAGAGGTAAAAGCTTGTTTTTGTAAATCTAATTTAGGGCGTCCAATTATTATAGCGTGTTCAATAACTACAACACCCACCCTAGTTGTTCTATCATTTACAATGAAAAGCCCCACCCTTTCCCTAGACTGCTTTTAAAGACTATTGAGTCTTTTTTCAGTCCAGCCAACTCTACCGATTTTTTCAACAAGCTAAACCGCGATTTTAAGATTGTTAGTGTGATAAAAAATACGGATGAATTTACGATTATGTACGCGAACAAATGCTTTCATTGTACCCCTACCACCGTCTCGGCTTATGTATTATAATTGTCATTGTTTCCATCACCCAAACCAACCAGAGTCGGCCCAAATTAACAGTGTTCTATCATTTAATCATCGTCTTCATCATATCGGCCCGTTAAGGTCCACTGCTGGACATAGGCCTCCCCTGCCGTCTCCACTCCTCCCGTTCCTGCGCCGCTCCCATCCACTGTCTTCCAGCAGACTTTCTGATGTCGTCCACCCATCTAATCGGTGGACGTCCTTGAGGCCTCTGGTTCCTCGGTCTCCACACCAGAACGCGTTTCGTCCATCTGTCGTCCGTCATTCTGGCTATGTGACCAGCCCATTTCCACTTCAACCAAGCAATTCGCTGCACCACGTCGCAGACCTTTGTCTGGCGTCGGATCCAATCGTTTCTTTTTCGGTCTCTTAATATTATTCCAAGCATAATTCTCTCCATGCTCCTCTGTGCAACTTGCAACTTATGGGAGGATTGCTTGGTCAGAGTCATTGTTTCCGCGCCATAAGTAAGGACGGGCAGAATGCATTGGTTGAATACTCGAGTCTTGAGTGAGTTGGGAATGGAGCTTCGGAATGTGGAACTCAGCTTTCCAAAAGCCACCCAAGAGAGATTTATCCTCCTATCCACCTCGCTGGCGCTGGTCTGATTGTCTCTGCCGATGGTGATTTTGTGACCAAGATAAACATAGTTGTCGACTATCATTTAAACTTTATAATTATTATTCACAAAGTGAGTGCTTCTAATATTAATAATATTGTTATTCTTATTTTGTGTTGAGTGTGTGTTTTTCCACATGACTATTGTTCAAGTTAAGTCGAGTGTTTTGTGTTCCTTCATGACCTCGACATCTTTTATTTTAGTACCTTTTTATCTAAAACAAATACTTACAGTATATGCACTTCTCCTATCACCACTCTGCATTAATCTCTTCAAAGATATCGAAACTAAGGAGCCATTTTGTATTCGAAAAATTGTATCGACTAAGTTAGACAGTTTAAATGTTCAACAATGCCGAAAAAATGTAATATTACTGTATTAAATTTATCCGGTTATAGTTTTTGAGCGTTTCGTCAAATTGATAACAGACTGTTGATTTTCCAGTTAATGAATTATTAAATACTTTAAAAAGTAGAGCAAAGCGCGCTACTAATGCAGGGTGTAACAAAACTCGATGTACAAGCGGGAAACCAGTGAATCTACATAATATTTGGAGCCGAGTTTGTGAAAATTGAGTACAATTTTTTTTTTTCAAATTGTTATCAATTATCTTGTATTTAGTCAAATTAATACTATCCTATTTTATGTTAAAATCAAAAAACCATTTTTTTTGGTTCTACGTGATTTTATTAAGTTAGTGACAATTGTTTCGCCTTGTAAGGGCATTATCAAACAGTTTCAAACAGGGCATTAGCAAACAGGGCAGTTTGATAATGCCCTTACAAGGCGAAACAATTGTCACTAACTTAATAAAATCACGTAGAACCAAAAAAAAATCGTTTTTTGATTTTAACATAAAATATCATGGAGTTCTACAAAATAAATGCCATATCAATCAATTAATACTATCCATAAAGAAATCGAAATTAAAAAACGCGTTTTAATAAGAATTTGAGCAATTTTGCTTAATCTGCCATACTTTGCCAACATTTGACTTGAAAATTT